>PVJD01009834.1:0-59011 GCA_004026545.1 Mormoops blainvillei
GAAAGAAAGAAAGAAAGAAAGAAAGAAAGAAAGAAAGAAAGAAAAGGCTATTCCGATGAACTAGGAAATATGTTAACATCTAGTTTTTAAATATTGTTTAGGTATAATTAGTGGCTAACAAGCAACAAGTACTTCTAGCCAGGCACATGCTAAATATATTCCTTATGTTTTCACATTTATCCCATACTACCATTCTCTAAAGGGTAGGTTTTATTAAGAAAACAAACTAAGAGGGATTAAGTAAGCAGTTTACCCAATGTTGCCTACTTATTGTCACAGCCAAAATTTGCAACTGGGTCTGGCTAATGCCAGAACCCATAATGTCAACCACTTTGGAATACAATGCTTGTATTGTATTGTATTGTATTGTATTGTATTGTATTGTATTGTATTGTATTTTCATGGGTGAATGAGAGGGGTAATCACAAACTTTGGAAGGTGAGTCTGGAAGGATTCTGTGGCTCAAATAAATGGAGAAAGAATGAGTTTTAATGTTTTCTCAACATACCGTTTATGGCAAAATCATTTTTCCTAATGTCATTGGTCTCCAAATTACTTGTCTAGCTCTGATTTTACTTCTTTCCCATAGATTACTTGTAAGCATCCACTGCAGAAATCTCTATATTTGTACAAGGAAGAATCTGGAAATGGCTTTAAAAAGAACAAGCCTATTAGAGCTCCTGGGAAATTTTCAGTGGAAATCTGGGTCACAGCAGAGAAGGCAAACCCTCAGGAATTGCTAAATACCTTTTTTAAAAAGGAAGTAGACAGACTGTAAAGAGGATCTAGTGAATATCACTAGCCTTTCTTTAATGTCCAGTTCATGTCTTGCTTGCGCTTATTTGGGGCGCCTTTGTCAGGAAATAGGAGCCTTCATTTTCCTCTACATTCGTTTATTACTGGGCTTGGGTTTGCGGGTGCCGTTGTCATTGTCGGGGAATATATTTCTTTTATCCCGGGAATGGAATAAACACTGAATGTGTGGGTGAGCAGAATGAGAATATAGACCAGAGAAGGGTCTATGTCATTTACAATGAAAAAATATATACAAAGTTTTGAGCTCGGAATATTCACTTCTACAGTCAGTATCTATTACTCATTACTCTGTTTTGTTTTTCAGTACATATTTGTCTCCTTACTCTCCAGAGATTCAACTTATAAACTACTAAAATCTGTGTGTGGACACTTGGATGTGAGTACAGCATTGCCAAGCCTAAGTTGCTGCCTGTATTCTATGTTTCTTCCAGTTTCATAGTTAATCTAGTGTTTCGTTTTGTTTCAATAATTTCAGAGTACAAGTGTTGGTAACAGTCCCAGTCCATCTTCTCTTGAAAATAGTTTCCGGGTAGACCACCCTTCATCTCTCCCTCTGGTGAGTTGCCTACATAACTATCTAAATGCAAAAAAAAAATATATATATATATATATATATATATGGATATATATATGGATATATATATATATATCTCCAACAGTTACACTCCTTGCACCATGACCAGGATACAGGAGGAACTTAGGGTCATAATATTTGAGGCAAGTTGAAGAAACAGGGCGTTTCTGTCCTAAAGAAGAGGACCATGGGAGGTCATAAACTTTTTTTTTTCAAGTAATTAATTGAAGGATTATCCTGCAGAGGAAAAGAAACATGATAGTGGACCGTCTTGGGGATTATGGGACACTGGAGGTATTCAAAAAGTCTTGCTGCATTTGCTTGTCAGTGCTGTTTCAGAGGGGTTCGCCAGTCTACTTGGGGTAGGACATGATTCATCCCACAAATGGTTAAATGTCTCCTGTGTTCAAGGCACTGTGCTGGAGTATGCTGTAAGGCACCAGGAAAACTCTAGGCTAGTTCTTACCTTCAGAGGCTTGATAGCTTAGTGGAGAAGATGAGGAATACCTAGAAATAATTGTGTTTTTTTTTAAAAAAAAGGAAAAAAAGAAAGCAAGCTCTAATGCCCAAGTGAAAGGTAGAGATTCTTTGATTCCTTTAGACTTCGTTGACTGTAGAGTACATCTCCAGTGGAGAGCAACTCCCCCCACGTCTCTGTTCAGCATGTATGCCTATGATGGTATAAGTTGGCCCGAAGAGTCCTAGCCATATGATTCAAATGATTACTCCCAAGTTGATTATTGTTATATGTTGAAACACCTTTGCTGAAGAGGTATGAGCCCATCTACAAATCTTGTGGGGGTTTTTAAAGATTGTATTTATTTATTTTCAGTGGGGGAAGGGAGGGAGAAAGAGAGGGAGAGAAACATGCATGCCCCCAACAGGGGGCCTGGCCCACAACCCAGGCATGTGCCCTAACAGGAAAGCAAACTGGTGACCTTTCAGTTCACAGGCAGGCGCGCTCAGCTCACTGAGCCACACCAGCCAAGGTTACAAATCTTTTTACTAAAAGGTGTTAAAAAGGAGTGGGATTGGAAATACATTCACACAAAAACTTCAGTTCATAATAGCCAAAAAGTGGAAACAACCCTAACATCCATCAGTTGATGAATGAATAAACAAAATGTAATCTATCCACACAGTGGAATATTACTTTTCTAGAAAGGAAGGCAGAACTACTGTTACACACTACGCTGTGGATGAGCCTCAAAAACATCATGCTAAGTGAAAAAAGCCAGGCACAAAAGGCCACGATATTGTATGATTCCGTTTACACAAAAAAGTTCCAAATAGGCAAACCCATAGAGACAGGGAGAGTAGATTAGTGGCTGCCAAGGCATGTGGGAGATGGAAAAACTGGGAGGAACTGGTAACAGGTAGAGGCTTCTTTTTGGGGAGTAATAGCAATGTCCTGAAAGAAGACAATGGTGATGGTTGTACAGCATGGTGAATAGTCTAAAAACAACCCAGTCATACACTGAAAATGGTGAATTTTATTTCAATTTTTTTTTAAACCTTTCAAAAATAGTGGGAAGCAGTACAAGACAGAATTAAATACGTATGATTGGGAACCCAACAAGCCTGATTTCAAACCTGGGTCCCACCCAGTGGAGGTGCGCCACCAGACATACTCTCCGTCCTCGCTCGGCATCCTCACAGGGCGGGAAGATGGCGATGATGTGCAGGCGTGAAAGGAGCTTTGCACCCTGCCTGACACATGATGGGCGTGCGATAAATAATTATTAAATTGAAGAGATTTGAAATTTTTCCATTTTCTTACCCTATAAAAATCTTGCATGACACTGAAATGAATGTTGAAATGACCAAAAGACAGCTAGGTGAAGGAGAAAGGTCGGTAGTTTGCTTACAAGATGAGCCTGTTTGTCATTTGACAGCTACCTAAAGGGTGGCACGCTCAGCCTAACTGCACCCACACCAGGATGTTTTAATGACAGCTCTTGTCTCTTTAGTTCTTAAGCACTTTGGGGGAATGAGTGGGATACAAAGAAAAACATGCCTGCCTCTCTCCCTACTCCTCACTCCTCCATCATCCTTCTGCAATTTAAATGTAATATCACTGACGCTGTTTTGATTTAGTTAAGGGAAGAAAAAAAAAGCTGAAATTTTCCTTTCAGGGTCTAATGTGTTAAAGCCATTTTCTCTCATCTGTTTCCAATACTTTTTTAAAACTAGAATCAAAGAATACCTTTCTCTGTGCCTGCCTATTCAAACATACATTTAGATCTTTCTGTCTACTTTTTTCTGTTATACACATCTATTTCAGTCACTTTCTCTCATTACACAGTGCTAATTGAGGCTTCTGCAACTTTACCCTGGAAGCTTTTCAGTCATCAGCATTCCAGGTGTTTTTTTTTTCCTAAACATTTGTTATTTCAAACAAGTTGGCCACTGTTGATAGAATTCTAACTGCCCAGAAGAATCTGTTTCAGTAACCAGATACTCAGTGATCTGTTGGGAAAATCCAGTAGTATGGGGTAATCCTTCCTTCTTTTCCGTATTTTATAGGTGAGGACTAAGTAAAAAGACTGGGAGTGACGAAGGCCTGCCTTCGTAATGAGGGGAAATTGGTCCTGGCTGTTGTGGCTCAGAGGATTGGGCACCAGCTTATGAACCAAAAGGTTGCTGGTTCGATTCCCAGTCAGGGCACATGCCTGGGTTGCAGGTGATGTCCCCAGTTGGGGGCATGTAAGAGGCAATGAATTGTTGTTTCTCCCCCCTCTTTCTTCTCCCTAACCCCTCTCTCTAAAAAATAAATAAAATCCTTTTTTTTTAAGAGGGTAGGGGGCGAATTGACCTCTCTTCATTTTATTATTTCCCTTCAGGATTTCAACGATGAATTCTCAGATCTGGATGGAGTGGTTCAACAAAGAAGGCAAGATATGGAAGAGTACAGCAGTTCTGGTTCTCAGACTCCTGAATCCGAGAACTCTAGAGGTCTGGGAAGTTTTTGTACCTTGGGTAAAATTTAATTCTCCACAAACATCTTCATCCTACCCTTTAAAAACCAAAAAACAAAACCAATAACAACAAGAAACCCTTGTCTTCCTAGTTAACAGTTGGAATGAGAATCTGGGGAAAGGGTAGTTTGAAAGTTCCAGAAAACAAAATTGCCTATGTGGTAAAAACCCATTTCCATTTATACATATTTAATAAATGTCTCATAAATCGACATAATATTAGGTTGATTGAAAGAGAGAAACATACCGCATCCTTCCTTCTTTTAGTAATAATTGTTATAGCTGAATCGTCTCCATGAATCAGTGGGGTAAGGACACATTGTCCTTATATCATTCTATTATTCATTTGCTTGATCATTGGGTTTCAGTCCCCAACCACTCAACCAACTTAGAGAAGATCCATTTATATACTTGGCCATTATGCATGTTAAGAGCTTGATTTGCTTTTGGGTTGATATTACAATTTGAATGTTTTGAGGAGAAGATTTACCCAGCCCCATTTTGGCCTGATAGATTTCCATGTGACAGAATCCCAGACAGTTCTGAATGTCTCCAAGGGAGAAGCAAAACCAATGAAGGCAGATGCCCATGTGAACAGAGTACCTGAAGGAAAAGTCAAGAGTCTCCCCGCACACGGTAAAGAACAGATGGGGGTGTGGGTGCACGTAGAGGGGCATCTGCTTATAACCTTTTTTTCTTTCTTTTTTTTTTTCTCTTGTAACTTTTAAAGGGATTTCATTTTATGACTGCCTTTCATATTCCCTCTCCTCCCTTCCTGTTGTAGATCTTTGCACATTAAATCACCTATTCATTCAACAAAGATCACCAAGCCCCCTGCTTGCTCTGGGGGCTACTAAGGTGAATGGCCTTCGTGGAGGCTTCTCCCTCATAGTGAATACTTTGAGACTGGGATTCAGAAAATGCTGCTAAACTTAAAAAAAGTGTTGAATTATTTCTTATGTACTAATTATTCTAATAACTGGTCACCAGTTGTACTGGTAGGAGAACAAGGATGACACCAATATGGTCCACCATTCACCCGACACAATGGTTGACACAGAGAAGGATCTCAGTAAACATGGACTGAATGAAACGTTTGGAAGGAATTGTAACCACTGGTTAAAATGACGGCTGGAAGGCTTCAGTTAGTGTTTGCTATGATTTCTCTTACTTGGGAATAATTATCTCTCTCTTTTGTAATGCATTTTATTTTTTTTTTAATTTTATTTATTGATTTTAGAGGGGGGAGAAGAAGAGAGAGAAACATTGATTTGTTGTTCTACTTACTTATGCATTCACTGGTTGCTTCTTGTATGTGCCCTGACCAGGGGATCAAACCCATAACCTTGGCATATGGGGATGATGCTCTAACCAATGGAGCTACCTGGTCAGGGTCTAATTATCTCTTTCAAGGACCTCTTCCCCACAGCAGTGTGGCTGGATGAAGGTGTTTTAAAACTGTCACTTTTCATTTTTCACCCAACAGGTCAGTCAGAAACCACTGGAGTCTTACACAAAGTCAAGTCTCAGAAATATCCAACTCTCCGCCATATTCTTATATTCTATGCAATCATGTAAGTAGATTAATTTACTGAAAGTGACTTGAGAAAATGATTCCATTCTTTGAAGAAATAATTTTCTGATGTTGCCGAGAGCCATTATAAATCTCAGTTGTGTCTAATGTGACCCAAATCTTTTCTGCAACAATTTTTGTTTCCTACTTCAACATTTTTTTCCTTAGGCTGAGGTCACATTTTCATGTTCACCCCATTCTCACTTAAATAGTGAGAAGGGAGCAAGGAAGGGCAAAATGATTGTGCCGAATCCAGCAGCGGACTGGGTTTTGAGTGGCTACTATCAGTTGGGAAATTATAATGAGCATCTCTGTCCTTATTGTTTATTTTCCATCCAACCCATGTACTCTGGATAGAGGCCAAAACAACTTTAAAATGTCATCCCCTGTATTGAAACCTTCGGCATTGACTTTTTTAACTTCCGCCTCGGCTTCTAGTCAGTAATCAGTTGTTGTTCTGAAAATAGCCTGACCCAGTTCTCGGCTGTTCCTTACAACCAAGGAGGATGTGCCCAGTGTGGTTTCCAGATAAAGAGAGGAATCTGTGAGTCACCAGCGAACCAGACTGGGTGCTCACCATCTAGGCCCTTCTGCTGAGGGACACGGCACCAAGTGGAAGGAAGCGCACTGGCTTGGTGACCCTCCTTGGGTGTGACCTCAAGAGTTTCTTGTAAACTGAGAAACTCGAGCTACAGAATTTAAAATCTCCTTCTAGCTCTAAAGTTTTGTGACTGGCATCAGCCTGTTGAATAAAGATCCTTTACAGTGTCTTGGGCCAAGTTGTTTTAGAAGATACCTTGGCTAAAGTGTGTCTTGGCTCTGAGTTTATTGTTTTATGAACACCTGGTCCTGGCCATTAACCACTGAGATTTTTCTTTTATCCCCTTCCAGTGTCTGTGCACTAATCATCTCAACCTTCTACATGAGATATAGAATTAATACTCTGGAGGAGCGGCTGGGATCACTAACCTCCATTGTGGACAGCCATCATACTGAGTAAGACGTTTCCCTCCGGGGCTATCGGCTGCTTGCGTTTCAGATTAGTGCGGCGTTTGGCCTGAGCTTAGAGCCTGTGCAGCAGATGCTAATTAAGGGTGCGTTCTGTCTGAGACATTCGAAGTGTATATGTGGGAAGAGGTAGGAAGGCCCTAGGCGTGAATGGCCTGATGGTGCGTGTTCGTGAGTTGCTGTAGTGTTGCCAGGGATGAGGCGAGAAACAAGCCTAAGTTTACTTTATCTGGTTCCATTATCCTAGGGTTCACTGGTGACCTTGGCCCATTTACTGAAATAGAAAAGCTTATCTTAGTAAACCGGCAGGGAGTCGAAACGATCATAGGAAAGAAGCAATTCAAGTAACTCGGCACAATTCATCACCTATAACTCTTTATATTGGCCCGTTTGTTTACAAAACTCCAAACTGAAAATTTCCCATCACAGTCATTTTTACATGCCTGGACTAAGAAACCGATTCAACCTAGAGCCCATCTCCATGAGGGCTTTGACACACTGCCTAAAAAGTAAAATAAGTCATGCCATGTTAGAAAGCATACTTCTAATACAAGCTTTAAAAGTAGAGATACTCCTTCACAGAGTACAAACCGTGTACTACAGACTCTAGTAGAATGGATCCATACACGCACCAATACCATTTTCTCTCGCCATATCTCTCACTCTGCCCTATCAGGTAACTGTGATTCCCATGTTACAGAGGCGGTACCTGAGACTCAGAAAGAGTTAGCTTAACGTCTTATAGTCTGAAACAGAATCAGGATTCAAATGTAGGTCTGTATGACTACAAAGACCATGGGCTTCCCAGTCCACCTATGGCTACTTGGTTGTGAGAAACAGCCTAGAGCTGGGTCAGGCTATTTTCAGTGTGCTCTAGAATGATGCCGGGGGCTTCTGAAAACAAACTATAGGGCCCACCCCCAAAGTTTCGGATGCAGTGGATCTGAGCTTGGGCCTGAGAATTTGCACTTCTATCGAGTTCCCAGTGATGTTGACAGTGCCAGCCTGAGGTCTGCACTTGGAAAACTATTACGCTGTATCCCTCTAGGACCTTTCTTTATGCTCTAACCATTACCTAAAAGCCTCATTCTGTGGGTTAGTAGTATTCTGACATACAGACTATTTTTGAACCATAAATACACACTTGAAGCAGTAATACGGAAGCCTGAAGAATGGTTTGGAATAGATTCATACCCATACTCTTCTCCCATCTTGTTCAAAATGTTGTTACACTTAGAATTAGCATCGACTCCAGATTATTGCAGGCTAGTCTGTTTACTATCATAAATGGGTTTATTTTAGGAAAATGTCCACCAGGCGCTATTACCATTCAGTTAACTTGGTGATGACGAGTGGGAAATTCTACTAACAAAGGCAGATGAAATACTTATTCTACTATTTAAAGAATCAACTCAAGAAGAAGTACCATCAAAAAATAATCATTTAAAGGAAAAATCACTCACGACAAGATCATATATGACATGAGATCAGGGAGCCGCCTATCATGGAAAGTTCTGTTCATACAGCACTTTCTGAGGACCTGAGCCTCCCCAGAATCTCCCTCTGCCCAGGGTGGTTCCTGCAGCCACAGTGCCCAGGCTGCAGACTCCACGTGCCCAGTCTGATTTGGATCCATGCTCTGTGCCAGCTTCGTCACCACAGGCACAGCCCGTGGTCAGAATTTTGTGCTGGTAAGTCAGCACTATGGTCTCAGACCCCTCACCTAGAAAAGTGAAAGGGTTAGATTCAGTTTCTTCTTTGGGATCTAAGATTTTGATAGTATAGATCAATGATAAAAAAACTGTTCTAGTACTAAAAAAATAAAAAACAGCTGATTGCTTTCTTAATATTTCGATAATCATTAATAATTTACCAAGTGCCTATATCTCAAAAATACACCATATGTAAAATCCATTAGACCAGCCATTACCATCTAAAAATGAAATGGCTACAAATACATCACAACCAAGAAACAGAGGGAAGCTGCAGACCGTGGTTCTTAACCTTAACGTGAAAATCTGATAAACAGCTCTAGACCATATCTCCAGGGGAAAAAAAAAAAAGAAAAAAAATATATATATATATAAATTCCCTGCAGTTTTAGCTGTTCCAGGACCCCAGTGGGCCCCAGAGTAAGAAAGAGCCCATGCCATATGGAATCTAATGGTAAATAATGAATACATCTGATAGGTTGTAAGACAAGAGCAAATTACATTTGTATGGCAAGTCTCAAAGAACTACAGCAGGCTCACACTTCAACAGAAATTTGATGAAAGACATTTCTAAACATTCAGAAACTTCTCATGTATTTTTTTTTCAAAAAGAAAATATGTACATGACTGAGAAGAGCAATAATTCTTGCAAACTTATACTATACTGGGGATAGAGAAGATATTGGAGCCTAATGAAAAAGGGTTTAAGAAACCACGTGCTTGAGAATAATTGTATGATTCCTGTTTGGAAGCCGAGGCAGGCACAGCCATTCAAACGAAAATAGATTAAGGGATTTCCAGCTGAGCTGCTAATAGTCCCCGGACCTCTAGTCTGGAGTTGTGGATTACTGCAGGGCCTTCCTGATGTTAACAAGTTAAATGCTCACTCTCTTCTCTTATAACCTAGTTTTCTAGTTCAAGTGCATTTTAAATGTGTTTATTCCACTTCTTTCTTTGCCGTTCCTACCCACAGTCATTCTTCTCTTGTTCTTACAGGCAGGCAGCACCTTCCGGCCTGGGGTCACAAGTACAATTGAATGTGGAGGTCCTCTGCCGAGAGCTTACAGCTAACATACTGAAACTAGAAAAGGTGACTGATTCTCGCCTGTGTTGGGGGCGGTCGCGGGTGGTCGTGCCTGTCACTTGCCATGGATCACTGATCACACGTTAAAACACTTCTGGTGCAACAGGAAGCCTGACGGACCAAACCCAGCCGGGGGTTATGTGGTAAATGTTAAAAGACAGTTATTTCCACAAAGAAGTAGGTTTCAGTCTCCTTTTCCTTGTTGGTCTTTCTCCTGATTTTCCTCTATGGTTAGAAATATTTCTCTGTGCCATAGGGCCCAGTAGCAAGTGACCCCTGACATGGGGCTCAGGGGATGGACACAGTAGGGAGTGTCCCAACCAGAACGTGCCGCCCCACCTCACCCAGGCCAGTTGTTGCCATACATAAAGTACTGCACTCGTTCCCTGATGCAGCCCTGGGAGTTGGGCACTGTCGTTCCTCTCCAGCAGAGGAAGAATCCAAGCTTCTGTTAACTTGCTCAAGAGACACATCCAGAAAGCTGGCAGACCCCAAGAACTTAAAGCGGGTCTGTGTGACTTTAGATTTATGCTCAGAAACCCCCTGCTTTACTGCCCTTCCGAATCCAGCCGTAGTCCCTGCTGGTAACACTACTGATATAACTTTACCTCTAAAGCTATCATCCTATAGGGAGGCTTTAGGGCAAACCTGACCTTATGCTTGGGGCAGTCTTAGACCTCAGTAGGAGAGTGAACCAGAGAAAGAGGTAGGCACGCTGGGAATACCCCAGAGTTAAACCTGATTCACATCTCTTACTCCTCCCAATATGTTTGTCTTCTCATCTAAAACTTTGTTTTTAC
This sequence comes from Mormoops blainvillei, assembly GCA_004026545.1. Lineage (NCBI taxonomy): Eukaryota > Metazoa > Chordata > Mammalia > Chiroptera > Mormoopidae > Mormoops > Mormoops blainvillei. Next base: position 10,546 of record PVJD01009834.1, read on the forward strand.
GCCGATACTTAAGGAAAGGGCTAGCGTTAAAGGTTCAGTTCAAACCCGCGAATGCCCAGTAGCTTTCCATAATAGTGCAGTTATGCTTACTTGGGAAGAAACATGAAATACAAGTGAGTCAAACTGTTTGTTTTGCTACACTCAATGTTATCTAGCATTTAACCACTGAAGTATTGAGAGCAAAGGTGTTTCCAAACTTCTGTTCTTAAACCAAGGCATGCCAGATAATTCCTGTTGAATCATTGTGTCTGTGGGCCAACTTGAAAACTTTTTCTCTTTTAAATCCAGCGTGAACCTATGGAAGGTATGGGGTAGCAGCCAGAACTGTTTTTCCTTTCTAAAATGTTAGTTGCTGGGAATTGAAGATAATTTTTCTTTTTTCTTTTTTTCTTTTTGTAATGAAATGTTTTCCAATGTTTGGCTTCCATGCTGACCAAGTGAATAGGGTGATTTTAAGTTTCCATTTTGCTCCCTCTGGCTTACACACAACCCTGCTGCCCTTTCTTGCATTTCTCCCCACTCTCCAGCCCAGACTGGCTAGGACCCACATTCTGTAACGAGGGACAGAAAAACGAGGAGCTCGGCTAGAGCCCAGCTACTCAGCTAAGAGGCCTGTATACCAATAGAAACCTTTGTCCCAGAGCAGAAGCCTCAATAGTGGATTTAGGGTCAAAATGCGTAAGTTGATGTTCTGCAAAGCTATGAATTGTACACGTGGCTCGAAGAAATCGAAGCAGAGAAAGTTACCAGCCCACACCCACGTTCTTCTTGATTGATCTGCCCCTCCAGCTAGAGGGAGTCTGGCTGTGGTGCAGCACAGCCTGGTGGTGAAACCAGCTACAGGCGGTGGGACCGCGGGAGCCCTGTCCCGGCTCCTTTTACTCAGTACCAGCGATTCCCTTCTACTCTCCTTCAGCCACGCCTCGCGCCCAAGCCTCCTGATCTGCCCTGCTTGTAACTTCTCGATTTCTATTCATGGCATCATGACCCTTTCAGGGAAATCGAAGAATAGTTTTTAACTGTCTCCTTTTTTTCACTTGCCACTGATTGATCGATCAGATGAGAAGTCCTATGTGATCTATCTTCAAATGTCTCCTCAAATTCTCTGCCCATTGGCACCGTCTTAGTCCACTCTGTCTCCCTACTACCAGGCTACCACTGGGAGATCGGATCTCATTATGGTTTTTATTTGCATTTTCCTGATTTCTACTGCTGGTGAGCATCTTTTTGTATATTTATTGTCCAATTGGATTTTATTCTGTAAATTGCCCATTTATTTCTTTTGTTTTATTTTTGGGGTTTTTTTGTCTTTGTAAGTATGTTTTACCTATTTAGGATATCAGTCCTTGGTTTCATTTCTTTTTCTACCTCCCCAGCCCTGCCTTTAGCCTTAGTCCTGTGGGATTCATTGGTAGGGGAGACATGAAGTAGAAATATGGAGGACAAAGGCAATGCCTTCTATAGGCAAAGAAGTGCCGTATTTTGCTGTGTATAAGGCACACTTTTTTGCCCAAATTTTTGAGGGAAAAATAAGGATGTGCATTATACACGGGTATAACGATTACATACCATAGGTATATAATGGGCACAAAAACATGGGTGCACAGCATACGCGGCAAAATACGCTAAATCCTTCCTTTCTTAGTACTGGAAATGGCATTTATGGTGGAGCAGTACAAAGGAAGAGCATAAACTCTGGAGTCAGACCTCTGTTCCTCTCCCTACTCTGCCATTTTCTGTCTGTGTAACTGGTCTTGTTCCAGAGCCCTCTGGCTCCCAGTTCCATGGGTAACGCCTGCCTCGATGGGGCAGCGGCGGTGCGTGGTTACGGCGAACGTGCGTGAAGTTCCTGGCATGGACACGTTAGGCCCCTTCCTCTTCACTCCCTCTGTATGCATGCAGGACATCACAGACTCTCCTTCCAAAAGAATACATTCTCTTTCTTTTGTTCCTCAGGGTTCGGTACTCCCATCACAGTACAGGTTGTTGAGAATTCCTTGCTCTGAAGTTCATTTACTCAACAAACATTTACTAAGCACATTTTTAATGTTCAACACTGCACTCTAGTCTTCATGTCCAAAGATATGGCACAGTCCCTGTCCCTGTGAAATTCACAGTCTTCTGGGAAATGTTGTGTTAAATCTAATAGGAGCGTTGAACATTGTTACGAGGTGTTTGTCTGATTCACGCTATCTAATGAGCTGTGTAATGACCAACCCCACATTGTGTCCAGAGGTTTTGGGTCACACCTGCTGTCTCCAGGGCTGCTGTTTTTTGGGGTTTTTTTCCCTCTTTTTTAATTTCAATTTTTTTTATTGTTGTTCAGTTACAGTCGTCCCCATTTTTCCCCCGTTGCTCTCCCGCTCCCGCCCAGCGCCCACCTCCCGCCTTCAGTCCTGCCCCCGCCTGCTGCTCTTTGTCGTCCATCTGATTTCTCTTGGTCTCCACTGACGTTTTCATCTTTGTGCCACTCTTTTTTTTCCAGCCCCCCTTTTTTTATTTTGAAGTGGATTGTCCAACAGAGTCCTATTCCTTTAAAAAGCATTTGTTTGCCTGACCTGAATTTAACCCATATGTAGTTTTTTTGAACAACCTCAAGCTTTTTATAGGCCATAGCAGATATGCCCTTAATGTACTCCATTCCTTTTAATAACAGAGACTTCTCTGTTATTATTTCAAGATACAGAACAACTTACAAAAGTTGCTTGAGAATGGCGACTGACCGACCAGATTGCCTGGGCCAACACGATACCTCGCGCTTCCCTTTGAAGAAGGTGCTCCCGGAGGCGTCCTGGTGAGCGCTCCCTGCCGGCCAGAGGAGCGAGCAGCGCGGCATCCCCAGCCATGTTTGCACGTGGAGGTCTCCAGCTCAGGAAAGGGGGGAGGGGGGAATAACTTTGGTTCCTGTGCAATAAACGTCGACCTTGACTCACTGAGGAGGTTTTCAGTGCTGCTGACTGAAGAAAACACCCATCTGAGGTGGTCTCAGGAAGGACCTGGCGGACACTGTCTTGGATGGATGTGGTTCAGTGGCCATGGTGACTGTCAGCAAACACACTCCACAGCATGCCTTTCCTTCTCACTCTCCTTCTCACTCTCCCTTCTCACTCTCCCTTACACCCCAGCCTTCAAACTAGGGATATATCATGTGCCAACAAACCTGACGTGGTCCTTTAAAGAATTAGCCATAACTCTCCAAAGGCAATAAAGAGCTCTAATGGACAGACTTGCTTCAAAGAAATAACACCAGCACTTTTTCCCTTCTAGTGTTATGTTTTAGTTTGAATCATGTGTGTATCTTAACTTCTCAATTGAGTATTGGCAAGAACATTGGGCAAAGCAGATAAACCATCCCATTTATGTTTTGTTTTGCTCCTCTAACTAATGCTTAATTGTACTGATTCTCACCCATCCCGGATCAAGAATCTGTGAGACATGGGACTAAAGTACTAAATAAACTTACTTTGAAACCAAAACTAATCTTTAAACCAAAAGATAAAATGTGATTTGACACAGGGTGACAAAAACACCATATTTTTAAGGTGATAGGTGGACTACGTTACTTTTGAAAAAGGATGCCCGTATTGAATGTTGAAACCCACTTCAGCAAGAGGATAGCATGCTTTTTGTCTTTTCCTGACTAAAATAAAGAAATAACTGGTGGTTTGCTAACTTCTATTTACCATATGGGTTGCCTTGGTTTTTATTAATAATTATTTAGGTACCATAAGATCCGTAATATAAAAGATACTCTGTTTCTTTCTTCAATGCATTTTATAATCATTTCTATGAAATGTATTTTATTTAATCAGATAAGCTAATAAGTGAATTGGTTACATCATTTGTATCTGTTAGCCTACTGGACAAGAATTGTGCCTGGTGCACCCTGGCTTTTAATAAATACTTATTGGTTAAAATCCCCTGCTAACCCTGTGCTTTGTCCATTTCTAAATTCATTTGATGAAGACAATATGCCTTTTAACTGCTCTTCCTCTTTACTACTTCCAGCTCACCCATACCTCTTTTCCCTTTCGTATTAATTTCAGAACTCAAAAAGTATGAGGTATTTAAATGAGTTGCAATAATATAAGAAAAAGAAAATGAACTTTAAAATCAGGAAAACCAATGCTTGATTCCTAGGTTCCTATTTTATGAGTTATGTGACTTTAAGCAAGCTATTTGGCCATTGTCCCCACCTTACTGATGAGGCTGAAAGGACCAACGGAAAGTGTCACTATGAGGATTAAATGTGAGAATGTCTCTAAAGTATATCTCTGTGTCTGGCAAGTAGCATACACTTGTAACAGACACCGTATTCATTATTTTTTAAAAGTGTTTTCATATGTGACATTCCAGTTTTATAAAAGTCCTATGTCAATGCTTTATAGTCAAAACCCATTAGATTCACAAATGAGTCAGTCACTTCTAGAGAGAAATATTGCAACTGTATGAAGAGCTTTTAAAAGGCTGAAATTTCACTCATTTAGTAATATGCTATCTAGGAATTTATCCAAAAGCAATAAGCAAAGATCTAGTCAAAAATGTATATATAAGAATATTCTTTGAAGCTTTATGACAGCAAAATATCAGACTCAAAGTAACAGCAGAACAGTTAAATGATGTAATTATTTTGAAAAGTATTGTCAAAGAATGGCATAGAAAACAGCGTTAAGAGGATAGGCACAGAACCACATAGTTTGATCCCAATTGTATGAATTTCTACATATGTGAGTACACATGTATATGTTTGTATATATTTTTTTTCTATATTCTCTAAATTTTGCATAATGAAGTTACTACCATTTTTTAGTAGAAAATCAGTTTTGTTTTTGGAAGTTTGAAAGCAGTTAACTGAGAGGGACTTAAACAAAAGAACCAGAATAGATTACGCAGGTGTATAATTCACACATAACTGCTGACATTGCTTTTGCCACTGGTTTATTCAGAATGTATCATGTCTCATGTTCTAAATAGTAAAATTTAATCATTTTTCCATAAACCTGACTCATCTTCTGTCAACTCAGTTTTATCCCACTTTCATAGGGTACTTTATCATTGCCTTCTTTTCCTTTTTATTGAATTTATTAAGGTGACACTGGTTACTACCTTTTATAATGGGGTAAGTTTATTTAAAATTTTAAGTGGTTCTCAGGGAATCAGATCTTGCAACTGTGTACCTCCCGCCCCCAACACTATTCATAATTTTTAGTGTTTTTTTCCAATAGTCATTATAGTTGATTCTTCCAAAGAGGAAGAGCTTCATTATTTCTAGATATAGTAGTAGTAGTTGTTGTTGTTGTTGTTACTATTACTTTAGGGATGTTGCTCTTGTTTTACTTTTTATAATGGCTCCTAAGGCAAAATCTGTTGCAAGTGGATCTAGATGGTGATGCCCAGATCACATGTCTGCATATTAACTACAGAGAAGCATGGGAAATCTTTATGTCAAGAGAAGAAATATTTCTGATGTGCTAAACAAACCTAGAGGTAAATTAACTGCATGACTAACTTAGCCATTGCTGCCAGTCACCTTCAGACAAGTAAAAAAGGAGGAGAAGGAGGGGAAGGAGAGGAGGGATGGAAGGGAAGAGGAGGAAAGAGAAGAAGAGGAGGAGGAGGAAGAGGAAGAAGCAGCAGCATGGGAAAGCAAGCATCTGGGATGTTCAGCCTCTACCACCTAGCTACAGAAGCAGGGAATTCTAACACAGGAAGGGGGTTCAGACCCTGAGTGGCCACAATAATAGCAAATGTCCACCATATACCTTGCCCTTTAAAACTTGAGTGTTGGCCCTGAGCAGAGTGGCTCAGTCGGTCATTGTCCTGCAAAGCGAAAGACTGCCGGCTTGACTCCTGGTCAGGGCACATACCTGGGCTGTGGGATGTTTTTCTCTCACATCAATATTTCTCTCCCTCTCTCCCTCCCTTCTCCTCGCTCTAAAAATATTTCTTCCCCTTTCTTCCTTCTAAAAATGAAAAATAATAAAAAGAAATAGAGCTTGAGCATTACCTCTATAGAATCAGAAAAAATAAATCTTAAAAGATTATTGGTTGTAATGCTATTTGTATGCATTCTAATATTTTAATCTATGATTATATACTATTTTGGTGAATAGAAATTACCAGTCTTACATAAACAGGAAAGCCTATTATTGTTGACTTCTCCAGCGTGTGAATAGTTAAGATACCTTTCTACATGCATGCCACAACGCTCCAGGGCATTCCCAGGTGTGCATTTATGCAATTCTTTGAAACTGTCCCAGACACATTTTTTAAGAGGCCTTTTCTTTGCCTTCCACAACTCATCCTAATTCGTAATTTCATGGAGTCAGACCAAAAAGTTTCCAATTTAAATATGAATTGTCTCATATGCTCTTTTTGTATTTATGTATTCTAATAGTGAAATTCAGAAGATGTTTTCCTTGTTTATCTGTTTGTTTCTGATGATATAAAGGTTCATGGGCACTAACAGAATAGAAAGGCCAGATGATTGTACTCTCGAGCATTTTATTAAAAGTCAGCATTCTAAACATCAGTAATAGTTAGGCCATCATTTTGGATCCATTAACCTGATCTTCTCACAAAGGAGCCCAGTGATACAATATGCTTTTCATGTGCTGCTTTTAAGCCTATCCCTGCTACTAATGATAATATTAACCGTTCTTAACTAAAATTTTGAAATCATTTATTAAATACAGGATTGTTGATCATTGAATTTCCAGCACTTCTGTGTTTTTTCCAAATGTGAAGCCTTATCCAAAGCAATTTATAGATTCAATGCAACCACAATCAAAATTCCAATGCCCTTTTTCACAGAAATAGAACAAACAGTCCTAAAATTTCAGTGGAAGGACAAAAGACCCCAAATAGCCAAACAAAGCAGTCTTGAGAAAGGACAACAATTGAAGCACCATTTCCCTCATTTCAAACTATATTACAAAGCTGTAGAAATCAAAACAGTATGGCACTGGCACTAAAACAAACACATAGATCAATGGGAATAGAGAACCTAGTGTATAATGACAAATTAATTTACCACAAAGGAGCCAAGAATATACAATGGAGAAAGGACAGTCTCTTCAACGAATGCTGTTGGGAAATCAACAGCCACATGTAAAAGAATGAAAGTGTACTACTATCGTACACCATACACAAAAATCAACTCAAAAATGGATTAAAGACTTGAATGTAAAACCTGAAACCATAAAACTCATAGAAGAAAACAGGATGAAAGGCTCCTTGACATCAGTCTTGAAAAGGTTTTTAGGATCTGATACCAAAAGCAATGGCAGTCAAGCAAAAATAAATAAGTGGGACTATATCAAACTAAAAAGCTTCTGCACAGCAAAAGAAACTACCAATGAAATGAAAAGGCAACCTATTAAATGGGAAAACATACTTGTAAATCATTTATTTGATAAGGAGTTAATATCCAAAATATAAAATGAACTCAACTCAAAAACAAAAAACAAACAGCCTGGTTTTTAAAAATGGACAGAAGTTCTGAATAGACATTTTTCCAAAGAGGACATACAGATGGGCAACAGGTACATGAAAAGATGCTCAACATCGCTAATGATCAGAGAAATTGAAATCAAAACCATATGAGCTATCACCTCACACCTGTTAGAATGGCTGTTACCAAAAAGACAACAAATGATTGCTGGCAAGAAAGTGGCAAAAAGGAAACCTCTGAGCACTGTTGGTGGGGAAGTACAATAAACTGGTGCATCCACTATGCAAAACATTTTGAAGATTCCTCCAAAAATTGAAAAAAGAACTACCTTATGACCCAGCAATTCCACTTCTGGGTATATATCTGAAGAAAATGAAAACACTAAATTGAAAAGATATACTGACCCCACGTTAATGGGTCATTGCAGCATGATTTACAACAGGCAACGTACAGAAATGGTCTAAGTGCCTATCAACAGACAACTGGATTTTTTTAAAAATGCAGTTGATATACACACACACATACATGCACATGAGAATATTATTCAGCCATAAAAAGGAATCAAATCTTGACATTTGCAACAACATGGATGGGCCTGGAGGGCATTATGCTAAGTGAAATAAGTTATAGAAAGATAAATACCATATGAGCTCACTGATATGCAGGTTCATAAAGAAAAAAGCTCACAGGTACATGGAAGAGGCTGTCATTAAGAGGCAGGAGGTGAGGGAGCGGGTGAAGTGGGTAAAAGGAGTCAAAAGGCACAAACATAAAATAGATGTCAGGGGGATGTAATGTCCAGCATGGTATTCATAGTGAATAATACTGCACTGCATATTTGAAAAACGCTAAGAGAGTAGATCTTAAAAGTTCCCATCACAAGAAAAAACAAATTCAGAACTATGTAGGATGACCAATGTTAATTTCTTATTGTGGTGATCATTTTGCAATGTATACTCGTACAATGCAAATACTGATTCATTATGTTGTACCCCTGAAACTATTGTAATATAATATTACATGTCAATTATACCTCAATTTTTAAAGGAAAGAATTCTGTTTTTAGCTAAACTTGCTAAGGCGACATTCTTTTGTGTCTGCTTTTAATCTCCTAAGTGGCTGTCATAGGACTAATTCTGTCTTCTAGGGCATGTATTTTCTCAAAGAACATTTTAAAAAGCAGCAAAGATATATTCAATGGTATGATGATTGGTTAAAAAATCTGAGTAAAGCCCTGATTGGTGGGGCTCAGTGGATTGAGCACCAGCCTGAGAACCAAAGCGTCTCCGGTTCGATCCCCAGTCAGGGCTCATGCCTGGGTTGCAGGCCAGGTCCCCAGTAAGGGGCAAGCAAGAGGCAACCACGCATTGATGTTTCTCTCCCTCTCTTTCTCCCTCCCTTGCCTTCTGTCTAAAAATAAATATATATTTTTTTAAAAACCTGAGTACAAAATTATATGACAATTTCTAGGTAAAAAATATTCACCCATATGGACAAATCCTGGGAAGGGAATACAAAGTAATGAAAATGCTTGTTTTGTTAAGGCAATGAAATTATGAATCACAAAATGGTTTTCCCTTAATGTTAATATTATTTGACAAATAAAGAAGATAATTGTTTAATGTAAGCCTTTTCTAATTTAAAAAAAAAATGCAGAGATCTGACTACTGCCATTTTACTTCTTATAGTTTCTCTTTTATGTTTCTAGCCACTTTATATAATCTCTCCTCTCCTTCTCCCTCCTTCTTTCTCTCTCTCTCTCTCTCTCTCTCTCTCTCTCTCTCTCACACACACACACACACACACACACACACACACGCCATCCACTATACAAATAACCCCAGTTTATGGTATGAAAAGTGGGACGGGAAGATGGCCCTTGCTTCCCACAGACAAGACGACTATCTCAATAGGTCTTGGTGAAAACCATGTAGCCCATTGTCCTTAGGTCTGCCCAAGCTCTGACCTGTGTGACTCAGGTGGTTGCGTGTTGTCCCACAGGGCAAAGGATCACTGGTTCAATTCCCAGCAAGGGCACATGCTTGGGCTCTGGGATTGGCCCCAGTAGATGTTTCTTTCTTACATGGATGTCTCTCTCCCTCTCTTTCTCCCTTACCCTCTCTCTAAAAATAATTAATCTTTTTTTTTAATTCTGCCCACAAGTCTGACTTTCACTGCTGTTTCTGAAATCAGCCTCGATTCTAAAAAGCCTTCCTATGCACAGGAGTGAGGGAGTGATACAGGGAAGCATGCCTCTCCCTGTCCTGCCACCACTGCACCACTCTGGGGCAGGTTAGCACAACTCCCTCTGTCTCCAGAAAGCCACAAGTATGCATTTTCACAAAGTTGCTTGTTTTTATTTTGCCTAAGCTATATGTGCATAAATAATTTCAGCTGTAGATTCCTTCTTCCCTCCCCACATGATTCTGGGGTGACAGAATAGCCAATAATCTCTGAGCTCAAGCAGTGGAGGCTCTCACCCCTCCCTCACTCTTGGGCCCTGGCCGGGCAGGGGTGCCATTACCCCTTCACTCTTTCTCCATTGAAGGATTATGACTGTGAACTCTATTCCTCCTTCTCTACACATACATGGGCCGCAGCAGCAAGTGACAAAAACCTTCCCCAGGACCACATGGGGGATTGCTTGCCCGAGGATGACAGCTACTCTAGTGAGAGTCCAGTCCAAAGGCAGTAGCTTAGGGGAGAAACAGGTTTGTTAGCTGCCAAAGGGAATGTTTGTGCAGTTTTGTCTAACTAGCATCATCCTAGCAGCATTCTAATTCAGTTCTAATTTTTCACACTCTTACTGATGTATAATTTACACATAGTAAACTACATGTTTAAAGTGTACGGTGTACGTTTGCCTTAAATATACACTTGTGAAAACATCACTACAAGCAAGATAATAGAAATATCCATCAATCCCAAAAGTAACCCCCTTGCAATCCCTCTCTTGTGCCTCTCACCGCACCCAGCTCCAGTCCCAGGCAACCTCAGATCTGCTTTTTGTCTCCATATACCGGTTTTAATTTTCTAGAATTTTATATAAATGGAACCAAACAGGATTACGCTTTTTTTTTTGGGGGGGGGGGGTCTGGATTCTTTCATTCAGAAAAATTATTTTAAGATTTATCTACTTTTTGTATGTTTCAACATTCCATTCCTTTTTATTGTCAAATAGTATTCCATTTTGCATATATACCACAAATTACTTATTCATCAGCCTGTGGGAAGACATTTGGGTTATATCTAGTTTTTATTTACTATAAATAATGCTGCTATAAATATTCCCGTACAGACCTCTGTATGGACAGACACATTCATTTCTCTTGGATAAGCATCTAGGAATGGAATGGCTAGGGCTTATGGAAGGTACTATGTGTTTTACTTGTTAAAAACTGCCAAACTGTTTTTCCAAAATGTACTATTTAACATTCCTACCAACAGTGTACGAGAGTGACAGTTACTCTACATCCTCACCACCACTTGATATAATCAGTCTTTCAAATTTTTGAGGGACTTTCTAATACAGCTGTGTTGTAGTGTCTAACTGTATTGGATTGGCCAAAAAAATTGTTTGTTTTTTCCATAAGATGGCTCTAGTGGCGCTTAGTTGTCTTTAACTTCATTCAAAACAATTTTGTTGGATTATATGGTGACAGCTGTCATATCAGCATGCATTTTTAAAAAACATAAAAATTGGTGAATTTTTGTGTAGTCATTTTAATATTGAAGATGGAAGAAAACACGCAACATTTTCACGTACTATGGTTTATTATTTCAAGACAGATAACAATGCAACTGAAATGCAAAGAAAGATTTGTGCAGTGTATAGAGAAGGCGCTGTGACTGATCAAACGTGTCACAAGTGGTTTGTGAAGTTTCGTGCTGGAGGTGTCTCGCTGGATGATGCTCCACGGCCTGGGAGACCAGTTGAAGTTGAAAGCGATCAAATAAAGACATTAGTTGAGGACAATCAACATTATACCATGCTGGGGATAGCCAACATACTCAAAATATCCAAATCAATAAAGTTATTGGTGAAAATGAAATGTGCCCCTTATTTTACGGAAAAAACCATATGGACTTTTTGGCCAACCCAGTGGTTCTAATTAGCATTTCTCTAAAGACTATTGATGTTGAACATCTTTTTATATGCTTTTTGACGTCATCTGTATATCTTCTTTGGCGAAGAATCTGTTCAAACCTTTGGCCCATTTTTATTGCACTCTTTTTCTTATTATTGAGCTTTGAGGTTCATTATATATTCTGAATAAAACTCCTTTATCAAATATGTAATTTATAAATTTTTTCCCAGACTGTGGCTTGTCTTTTCATTCTCTTCATGTCTTTCAAAGAGAGGTTCTCTCCTCTCCAGTGCTCTGCCCTGCAAACTCTAGGCACCTACCTAGGCTTCCTCCCAGCTCCATTTCTGCAGCTCGCGTCTGTTGGATTTCTCTCTCTGCACCCACAGCCTGAAACCCCAGGCAGTCATGGGGGGGAAGGGCAGTCACAGGGCTCACCTCCACTGTGTCCCTTCTCTCAGGTGTTAACCGTTTTTCATTACTTGATTTCCAGTGTCTTGAAAACCACTGTTCATATATTTTGTCTGGATTTTATGGTTGTCAGGTATTAGAATAAAAAACAATTGGAGACCAGCCATGAAAATTCCCTCAGCTGAAAAAACCAGTTTAGTCTACAAACAAAGCTTAATTCAGCTTATTTTGCAAGGCTAACTCAACCTGGGTCATTTCTTGTTTATGCCTCTGGAAATTTATAAGCAAAACCTATAACAGTTGCCAAGGTTGATACAAGGTAACCATTGACCAATTCTCTCTCATTTAAAAAACATTCTAATATTATAGCCAATCACAGTGAAGAGTAAACAGTCGCTGCTTTCTCACTATATAAGCTGCTTTATAACAATAAACTCCCGAGGCTCGTTCCACGTTTGGTTTGAATGCTCCCAGTTGGGAACTTTTTCATGTGTGCCCAATAAACTTTTACTAATTACTACTTCAGTGTTTCATTGTTTTTTTCTTTCCTTTTTTTTTCTTCAGCTATTGCTGAACTTCTGTCACAGGTGAGAAATCAAATCTAGTCCCTCTCAGTCCATCTGGGATGAAGATGGAAGTCCCACACCTGAGAAAATTCAACATCAAGGACTGTGAACCAGATAGAAAGAATTGTTAACTTGGTGACAGAAAAGGGAAACACAGCACTAAGATAGAATGGAGATAGTGAACCTCGGTTTGGGGAACGGGAGAAAAGCAGTTAACACTATTAAAGCTTGGAATCTCAGGAGGGAGTCCATGGAGCTGAAACAGAGCTTTGAGGAAGGGGCACACCAGGTGGGGCTAATGCCTCAGGGGCAGCACAATGAGGCCAGTTCTGCAAATGTTGGGGAAACTGAAAATGGGTTCAGCTGCTGTGACAGGAATAAACTGCCATTGCTAGGGCGAAGAAGTGAGAATAAGGTGACACTGGAACAGGAACATTCAAGAAGTTCTCAGGAAGCAAACAAGAAGGAGCAATCCCTTCATCCCTTCCAATCTCACAGGCTCTTGCTAGTACCTTGTATTAGCAGAATCGAACAAGGAGATATTGGCAAAACAGAAATATGGTTGGAAGAATCTCAACATTAGCACCACAAAATGGAGTCTAGAAGGGAGGTCTTGGAGCTAACAGATAATAGCTTAATCACTGGCTACTACCCACTCCATTGGCTACTCAGCTACCATACACACCCTTCTATACATATATGAACTCTCAGACGAGAAACACAACTCTATGTTTATAAGGAGACCACAAATGTACATCATACAAAGGAGATGTTCTCATCCTTACCTGAAAACAATGAGATGCAAAGTCCCAACGTTCATTGTCCCCATCTCTGCGTACAGCGACCCCTGCAAGCTACGTGGAGACCTGGTCGGCACCCACCGCAACCTCTTGTGGCTCCTCCAGGAGTTCCCAGCATTCCTCATGCCCAGCATTTGGCAGGTGTTTTGCCTTAGTGATCCAGGAGGAAAAGAGTGCCAGGGCTGCCTCTAGCTCACGGAGCTCCAGCCAAAGGAGAAGGGGCGTAAGTAAACAGGTCTCTATACCATGTCTCCTACAAAGCAGGCCAACGCAGACTGCCTGCAAACTGAGGGGTGGTAAAGCGAGGGGAGGAAGCAACTGGCTACCAAAGCCGCTCGCAAGAGTGTGCCCACTACTGGAGGTGTGAAGAAACGTCATCGTTACCGGCCTGGTATTGTGGCACTTACTGAAATTAAATCCCCTGAACTAATTTCTCGAACTTCCCTTCCAGCACCTGGTGCAACAACTTGCTCAAGACTTCAAAATATATCTGCGCTGCCAGAGTGCAGCTATTGATGTTTTGCAGGGAGCGGGGGAGACCCATCTGCTTGACCTTTTTGAAGATACCAAACTTTGCTATCCATGCCAAACGTGTAACAATTATTTCAACGGCATCCAGCCAGCAGGCCACACAGGTGGAGAGTGTGCTTAAGAATCCACAATGATAGGAAACATTGCATCCTTTTAAAACGAAAATCTCTCCTTCCTGAACATGACTTTTTTTTTCCCCCATGGGGTCAAAAGGCACCTAAGTATATGATTGCAAGTGGAAAGTAGGGAACAGGAATCAGGTTTTGGCAGTTTTTCCATTTTCATTGTGTGTGAATTTTACCACCACTCCACCCCTACACAGCTGATCCCCCACGGAGAGCAGAGGTTAGTGGTCAGTGGCCACAGCCAGTCCTTGTAGCTAACTGGCTTGGCTAAATCCCTCTCAATGACCTGCCATAGCAATCAAGTTTCAACTACAAGAGGAGGGTGTCCTCAGCCCACCAGGAGGGTACATCTCGAGTACCCAGCTTGGGTGATCAGGGAGGCTGTGCCACTGGACCCTACAGGACACCTATTACACTAGGTCATGCTACCAAGACAGAGAGTCATAGCAGCTCTGCCTAATACATGGAAACAAGCACAGGAAGGCTGTCAAAATGAGGAGACAAAGAAATATGACCCAAATTAAAGAAAGATCAAAACTCCAGAAAAAATACAACTAAACAATAAAGAGATAGCCAACCTATCAGATGCAGAGTTCAAAACACTGGTAATCAGGATGCTCACAGAAATGGTTGAGTACGTTCACAAAATGGAGGAAAAAGTGAAGGCTATGAAAAGCAAAATAAAGCAAAATATACAGTGAACCAACAGTGAGAGGAAGGAAACGAGGACTCAAATCAATGATTTGGAACAAAAGGAAGAAATAAACATTCAACTGGAACAGAATGAAGAAACAAGGATTCAAAAAAATGAGAGACTAAGGAACCTCCAGGACAACTTTAAACACTCCAACATCTGAATCATAGGGGTGCCAAAAGGAGAAGAGTAAGAGTAAGACATTGAAAACTTCTTTGAAAAAATAATGAATTAGAACTTCCCCAATCTGACAAAAGAAATAGACTTCCAGGAAGTCCAGGAAGCTCAGAGGCTCCCAAAGAAGTCGGACCTAAGGAAGCACACACCAAGGCACATCATAATTACATTACTTAAGATTAAAGATAAGGAGAGAACCTTAAAAACAGCAAGAGAAAAGGAGACAGTTACCTACAAAGGGGTTCCCATAAGACTAAGAAGGGGCTGGAAAGAAGCATTCAAAGTCATGAAAGCCAAGGACCTACATCCAAGATTACTCTCTCCAGCAAAGCTATCATTCAGAACAGAAGAGCAGATAAAGTGCTTCCCAGATAAGGTAAAGTTAAAGGAGTTCATCATCACTAAGCCCTTATTGTATGAAATGTTAAAGGGACTTATCTAAGAAAAAGAAGAAAATCAAAACCATGAACAGTAAAATGACAACGAACTCACTATTTGGTTTGATTCCCCAGTCAGGGCTCATGCCTGGGTTGCAGGCCAGGTCCCCAGTAAGGGGCATGCAAGAGGCAACCACGCATTGATGTTTCTCTCCCTCGCTCCCTCCCTTCCCCTCTGTCTAAAAATAAAATAAATAAAATCTTTTTAAAAAAAAGAAGAAGAATATGCCCTTTAAAAAAAAAAGATGGATGCAAAGAGGCCCACTCTAAGACACATCATAATTAAAATGTCACAGGTTGAAGATAAAGAGAGAATCTTAAAAGCAGCAAGAGAAAAGAAGTTAGTTACCTACAGGGGAGTTCCCATAAGACTATCAGCTGATTTCCCAAAAGAAACTTTGTAGGCTAGAAGAGATTGGCAAGAAATATTCAAAGTCATAAAAGCCAGGACCTACAGCCAAGATTGCTCTACCCAGCAAATCTATCATTTAGAATCAAAGGTCAGATAAAGAGCTTCCCAGACAAGAAAAAAACAGGAGTTCATCATCACCAAACCATTATTATATGAATTGTTACAGGGACTTATTTAAGAAAAAGAAGATCAAAACTATGAACAAAATGGCAATAAATACATATCTATCAGCAACTGACTCTAAAAAACAAACTGAGCGAACGAAATGAACAGACACAGAATCATGGATACAGAGAGCATTTTGGTGGTTGTCAGATGGGAGGGGAGTGAGGGGAGTGGGTGAGGAGGTGAGGGGAACAAATAGTTACTGAATGGTCACGGACTGTAGAGTACAGTATAGGAAACGGAGTAGCCTAAGAACCTACACTCATGGATGTGAACAATGGTGTGGGGATTGCCTGAGGGACTAGGGGTGCTGGGTGGAGGGGGGCAAAGGGCGGGGTGAGGGTGGGGAATTGGGACAACTGTAGTAGCATAACCAATAAAATATAATTTTAAAAAATATATATATATACACACATATAAATGCTGGGATATAAAGTATTACTGAAAGTCAAACTGTCAGTGAACAGGTTTCAGCAGTTCAACTTTATAACAATATAAGTTAATCTGTTAAGTTTTTCTGGACAATGCCAGCATTTGAATTTTTTTAAAACAAGTAAAGTTTTCTGACTGATGGCAGCTAAATGGTGTTTGTAGCATTTTTATCATCCAGTAGATTCCATCTATTCACTATACTTTTCTAACCAAGTTGTACTACATGCAAGAACATGTTTTTAATGTTGTCTGTCTTCTGGGCTGTTCCTGTAAGTTTATTATTAAAACATATTAAACTGGGGGTGGGGGGGAGGAGGCACGAACAGGGTTGAGGACTTGCTTTTCTTCCCTGTGTGCATCCCTGTAGCCAACGGCAGCCCCGACCCAAGGAGCCCTTTCAGGGTGGGGAGGTGACACGGCCCTGCAAGGCATCTGGGGACTTGTACAACCTGCCACCCCTTGGATTTCCACACTGCCCAACGAGCCCTGGTTGCCCCAGGTGGTCCCTGTGGAGAGAAGGGACCTCAAGGAACTGGAGGAGCCCCTGCCATCCAGTCCTGCCCAGGAGGTCCTGGGTTTCCTCTGTAAATATGGAAGCACCAAGGAGGCTCCCGGTTTCCCTGCTTGGAGACCCTCACTGAGGCTCAGCCTGCCCTCTCCCACCCCTTCTCCAAGGAGGAAGGTGCGGGCCTCAGCCTTACCAACACAGGTGAGCTGGCAGCGATGCAGGCAGTGTCCGAACGGCTGATCCAGGAACCTTGGAACCAGAGCGACAGAAGGAGGAAGAGGAAGCAGAAGAGAAGAGGAAGGAGGCCTGCCCCAGCCTACCTAGGCCAAACCACCGAACTCATCTCTGAGGCCTTGTGCGGAAGGCAAGCACCTACCTCTGAGTTCTGCCAGGCTACCCAGATGGCATGAACTCCCTGCTTCGGGGAGTCCCCAGTGAACTA
Organism: Mormoops blainvillei; assembly: GCA_004026545.1. Taxonomy (NCBI): domain Eukaryota; kingdom Metazoa; phylum Chordata; class Mammalia; order Chiroptera; family Mormoopidae; genus Mormoops; species Mormoops blainvillei. Next base: position 27,784 of record PVJD01009834.1, read on the forward strand.
TCTCCTGCCTGCAGGGGGAGTATGAAGAAGAAGGCAGCTGAGTACCTGAAGGGGGCAGGCGAAATCCTGCCCCTGCACCCATCCAAACTCCTACCCTGAGAGGGCGGGACGCTTCCCCAGGATTCTGGCTCCAGCACCGCGGCTCCCCCACTTCCCTCTCTGGTGCCTGAACTTATCCCTGGTCTTGTCACTCCAGGGACCACTTCTGTATGTAACCGGATGAAGAATGGGGGAAATAAGGAAGTCAGAACTCCCTTTTAAAAAATTGATTAAAAGTAAAATAAAATTTGTTTACAGTATCATCTAAATATTTTGTTCCCTAATGACCAAATTGTAAAGTTAGCCTCCAACAGAACTTGTATAGAATATTAAAGGGAAGGAAGAGAGAAAAGAAGAAAAGTGTTACTGCACACACGTTATTAACACATACATCACACCAAGCAAGGAAGAAAAACATGGATTGCGGCTGTCATCTTCATTTCTGCAACTAACCACAGAGATACATTTATAACCTTCTTCCACTACTCATTTTCTCTTTTCTTTGGCCTCAGAAAAAACCTCAGCTGGTCATAGTTCTCAGGTAAGGTGGCCCAAATTTCTATTCCTGGAGGGTCTAAATTGTCAGAGCCTTTCTTTTTCTTTCTCTCTTGTTCTCTTTGTCCTTTTCTCTTTCTTTCTTTCTTTCTTTCTTTCTTTCTTTCTTTCTTTCTTTCTTTCTTTCTTTCCTTTCTTTCTTTCCTTTCTTTCTTTTTTCTTTCTTTCTTTTCTTTCTTTCTCCCTCCCTCCATCCCTCCCTCCCACCCTTTCTTCTTTCCTTCCTTCCTTCCTCCCTCCCTCTCTCTCTCTCTTCCTCTCTCTCTTCCTATCTTTTTTTCTTTGGTGTTGTTGTTGCTACTGCTACTATAGTTTTTGGTTGCCTGTTGGCTTAATGGCACGAGTAAACCAAAATGGATATTTGGCCATCTTAGCTTCCAATTCATTGGAAACATGGCTTCTTAGGGACCAAGACCTCCAAACCAGCAGAGCTCAAAACTTCAGGGATGGGAGGAAGAATTCTGTAGGTGGGTTACTAGTTGTAACAATAACCTTGGTTTTTGGGCCCATGGTATGGACAATGCATATATATATATGTGTGTTGTCTTCTGCTTCATTGAATCTACTGCACCCTGTCAGGTAGAACTCCATGCTTTCATGGTACCTCTCCCAACTGGCAGTCTTACAGATTCTTCAGTAAGCCTCACCACGGTTCTGTTAAGCCAGCAGCTTCTAAGGGATGAAGTATGTGGTAAAAACCAGTGAACTCCATGGGCACTAGCCCTCTGCTGAAATTCTTTTGTCGTGAATGGAGCTTCTTGACCAGACGCAGTGTGTTGGGGAGTGTGAGGTGACGGTGAATAAGGCAGAAACAATACAAACAAGAAAGGGAGATCAATATCAAGAACACATATCTATTCCAAAGGAAACCCATCTCTTTCCCCTCGCCAGGAAGAGGTCCAGTGGAACAGTCTTGCCGCGGAGCGGCTCAGTGACAGTCTCTGCTGTTGCCAGGCCAGGCCCACGGCCAGGTCGGCCTTGGGGAGGGGAAGCCTGTGTGGATGAACCGGGACGAAACGTCATGACAATCAACATTTGCTCTCTATTTAAAGATAAAAGTTTCAATGGGTTGTTTTAGATTGAATGCAGAGCAAGGACTCCAGTCCTTACAGCTGCACCGTTCGAAAAAAAAAAAAAAAGGAAGAGAAAGCGAGATTCACAAATACCTGTCTGCCTTCCAGTCAACATTGGATGTGTTAAAATGCTATGTACTTAGCGAATGTTCAGTGAGGAACCCCGTCAGCAGCTGTGTGTGTTGGGGGGGGAGTGAAAAAAACCCCTGGGTTGCTTGGCATTAAATCACTCTGCCGAGTGTTTCCGGAGGGAGCAGTGGGACACGAGCAATCTGCATGTCCCCCACCGCGGTCTCCCTCCTTTCTTTAGGGCTGTGGCAAATTTCCATTCAAGAGGTAGAGTCTCCCATGGGAAACGAAGCCATTTCTTGCTAAACTAAGAAAGAAGAGCGACAGTCACATGGTAATTCTGGGGCCCTGACGCGGTTGACCTGTGTAACGTGGCATGGAGCGTGTGAGGTGCTATTGGCTTTCCAGGCGAGCATATGGTGACTCAATTCATTTGCCAGGCAGTTGTTCCAGAAAGGTAGTTTACTGACAGAAGAAAACTGGAGGCAGAGTGCTGATTGCACAATCAAAGCCAAGAGGCGGCTGAACTGAATAAAATGCTACATAAATCCTGAAGTCACCCTGGAGTAAAGAAAATTAAATAACAAGGAGAAAGAGGGATTATTAGCTCGCAGTAAAACACAAGGTGATTTCTACCTGCGCTGCCCTGTCCCACTCATCTAGTGGGCTAAAGCCCAGTAAATTGCTCTCTATCCAGGCTCAAATGCCTCCCCCCGGGCAGAATCCTACTGACAATCTTGGTAAAGAAGTGAATGAACTTTGGGTCAGCATATACAACCTTTAGCTCTCAGTGTTTTTTAACTCTTGGAGGAAACGTGAGAGAGATTTCCCGCTGTATTTCACATCCTTCTGGATGGTCCGTGAGTAGTATGTGATTTTGACGGCCTCCTCTCACACTATTTTCTCTAACGCTGCAACACGAAATTCAGCCTAAGGCAGGTCTATCTTGCAGGTTCCTGATGGTATTGATCCTATTGCCCAAATGGATTTTCGAATGAAGTTTTATAAGAAAATAACCCTATAAATAGACTCTTCGAGGGGCTTGAGCCCATTCGAGCCTCCGGACCTTTTTCCTTGTGCTTTCAATGGTGGGAATAAGGATTAATTTCAAGAGCGATTGACTCGCGTCTCCTTTTGAGGGGCGGAGTATTAAACTGGGTGGGAACCCATTCTTTACATCAAGTTACAGTCTCCAGAAGAAGGATCTTGGATACATCCCTTCCCCCCCTTTAGCCAGAGAATAAAAGAGCTTGACGGGATCCAGTCAGAACTAGATTCTTCCACTCCGACATGCAGCCTAAATGAAGGTGAAAAGTTTGCTAAATGTTGTCTGGGGAAGTGGTAATGAATTTGAATTAAGGGCATCTGTAAAGCCCTTGAAGGTATAAAGTGGCATAAAATTATAAAATGATGATGGCACTAAGAGCTGCATTTTCTCTGAAATGAATACCCATAATGGCTCGAATAGATTTGTGTGAAAGGCTACCAGGTAAACATAGCCACATGGCCACACCTGCTACTGAGGCAGGTGCATAGAAACAGACCACGGTCTTCCTGGAAAAATAGGAGGCGTGTCTCTTTCTAAATCAATATTTTCATAGTCTTATGTTCGGGTACCGTCAGGCTTTTGACATGTGAAGACTTCCTGATATTTGGGTAAATATTAGTAAATCAGCCCATGACATTTATAAAGGGCAAAATATGTCACTCCCGTCCTCTGCTGCCAGCTTCACAAACATTACCTGAGAAGTGAGGTGAAGTCATTTTCCGGAGGCCGAGCAGCCAGGACTGACCGAAGGGGGCTTGCTTTAGACGGTTCTGCTCACCAGGAGGATGCTTTTATTCGCACACACCTAAACTTAGCCCCCGGCGTAAGGAAATGAACAAGCATGGGGCTTCATTCTTCCTCGCAGGAATTTGGTTTCCATGGAGGATTCAGGGTCTAATAAACACTTTTGCTTCACGTTTCCTAACAATATTTCTTCATTTGGGGGTGCTTGGCACCAGTGATGACTACAGTACCAAACAGCATAAAACTAGACACTGCGATTCCTTGATGAGACCCTAATGGAATCGGCCGGGACTGGAACACTGCTCCAGGATGAAACACTTGAAACTTTAGCTGCTCTTTTTCCCAAGTACTCAAGTTTCACCTTCCTTTCAAGCTGCCACAGGCTCACTGCTCCCCCAGTGACTCTGGCCCTGGAGAAAACACGGGCCTGTCACAACAAGATGGTTATGTCCGCCCCTCTCTCTGAATCTGACGATCTTGAGACCGTGAGCCTGGTCTGAGCAGGAACTCCCTGCCCAGGCCCTGCCAGTCGGCAACGCTGGCTTCTACAGGGATTAACTCAAAATGGGGTTAAAGGCATTGGCCCTCCCACCGAAGCAGTGAGATCCAAGGAATGCCTGCCGCTGAATCCTAGGAAGGTAGATGTTTCTTTAAACAGATTCTGAAACCCTCATTGGATCTCCCGAATTACAATTTCTGGTGGTGCATTTGGGAACCAAGAGTCACTCACAGCAGGGTAAAATGGTTAAATCCAAACTGGCCCTGGCTGTAAATCATGAGGTCCTTTAGAAATGTAAAGGAACATTCATTATAAGAAAAACCCCAGGCCATGTGTTAGGAGAAATAGGAAGAAGTCAATGTTGCATTCAACTCAGGTCAGGCCCTGCATCCTTTAGACTGTCCCAGATTCGTTCTTAGCCCTGAGGACAGGAGGAGGACATGAGGAGGACTGGTCTTCATGGTTTTCACACTACACTGGTTATGCCTATTCCGGATTGATTAATGGCAGCAGCAGGTCTAAACCATCATTAACACAGAACAGGAATAAAAGCACTCATTGAGCCCTGGCTGGTGTAGTTCAGTGGACTGAGTGCCGACCTGCGAACCAAAGGGTCATCGGTTTGATTCCCAGTCAGGGCACATGCCTGGGTTGTGGGCCAGGTCCCTAGTCGGGGGCACACAAGAGGCAACCACACATTGATGTTTCTCTTTCTACTTCCTTTCCCCTCTCTCTAAAAATAAATAAGTAAAAATCTTTTAAAAAGCAAGCAAGCAAGTAAGCAAGCATCCATTGACGGATGCCAGAGTACATTTCAAACCAGACGTTTCCATTGATGCGAACTCAGCAGTGCATGTCTAAAGCAGATCATTAACTGAGAACCTCTCCAGAGATAAGCAAGGTTTGTGATCCCAGCCAGAGTCCTTGACACCACATTGTCAGCTCCTAGGACAGGGAGGCTCTCAAGCCTGAATGATGAATCAGATCAATTTGTTCTACTTTGTAGTCCTCGCCGTTCTTCTGCACCTAGGCAAAATTTAGGTAGACTATACACACATCAAAGAGAATGTTTCTTGACAGAACTTAAGTGTTAAAAATCTTAAGATGTTTCTCTTCTGTCTCAGAAATGAAAATGCACCAAAGCAGGCAGTCAGCCTCACAGTGGGGAGGGACCTCAGAGAACTGTGACTCAAACTTTTCTGAACACACTCCACTTGCGGGGGACAAAGTCTCTCACAGCCTGCCCACCATACAACTTTCTCACAAGGAAAAAACGAAGGTGGATAACAAAGAATTAAGGAAGAGGAACAAATCAATCAAAATGGTAATAATGGAGAAATTACACAAGCACTAAACAACTACAAAATAAAACTGTAATAATCGGTTTACAAATACATTCTTTAATACAAAACTATTCACACCTCCAGGTTATGGCCAACTTATGTGGCGACTGACCATTAGGGTAATGGGATGATTTATCATCCCACCACATCACTTCTGAGAGTAAATATTGGGCTGGCCAAAAAGTTTGGTTTTTTCCATAAAATGGCTCTACTATTGCTTAGTTGTCTCTAACAACATTCCAAACAATTTTGTCAGGTTGTATCGTGACAGCTGTCATATCAGTGTGTGTTTAAAAACAAACAAACATAAAAACTGGTGAATTTTTGTGTAGCCATTTTAATATTGACGATGAAAGAAAATAAGCGATGTTTTTGGCATCTTATGCTTTATTATTTCAAGAAAGGTAAAAACACAACTAAAACACACAAAAAATATTTGTGCAGTGTATGGAGAAGGTGCAGTGACTGACGGAACGTGTCAAAAGTGGTTTGTGAAGTTTCGCGCTGGAGATTTCTCGCTGGGTGATGATGCTCCACGGTCGGGTAGACCAGTTGAAGTTGACAGCGATCAAATCAAGACAATAATTGAGAACCATCATTATTCTACCATGTGGGAGACAGCCAACATACTCAAAATATCCAAATCAATAAAGTTATTGGTGAAAATGAAAAACGTGTCTTTTATTTTACAGAAAAAAAACACAGGAACTTTTTGGCCAACCCAATAATTTCCCCAGGACAGCAGGCTTCAGCTGAACCACCCCAGCAGAGCCAGAACTGATGGCTACCCGCCTGTGTTGGATAACTCACAATCAACCTGTCCGTCAAGAAAAGTGTAGGCGTTCCCAACATCTAGATGTGCACATGCCCATTAAAGACTTTGCAACATTATTGGCGCTCAGATGCTGAAAGCAAGGCCTCAGGATTCTCTAGCAACGGGCAGATTCTAATGTCCAAACACTCATGACAGCTGGAGCCTCCTTGCACCTCGGAGACTTACGTTAACCTAACCCCAGTCCATGAGGGTCCACGTCTGAAACATCTCAACTGTTGTTCAGTTCCAAACCTTTCTTAATTTGGGGTTCTTTTTAAATTTACGAGTTCTTTTTAAATCTAAGATTTCTTTAGTAATGTTACTTGGTTTCCGACATATGAATTGTTTAAGCTTTTCTCCTGTTAATTAATTTCTAATATTATTGGCAATTATGATCAGATAACAACCTGGATGACATTGTTCCTTTTGGGATTTAGTAGCATCCTATCTGGCCCAGTGCACTGTGTTAGAGTTTTCCGGAGAAATAGAACCAATAGGACATACGGATATATAAGAGGAGATTTGTTACGGAAATTGGCTTACGCACTACGGAGGTTAAATCCCGTCTTATGCCATCAACAAAGCTCGAGAGCCAGAAAAGCCAGTGGCGTGATGTAGTGAAGTGCAAAGGCCTGAGAACCAGGAGATCCCATGTCCAACGGCAGTAAGGGATGTCACAGCTCCAAAAGAGAGAGCAAATTCGCCCTCCCTCTGCTCTGTCTGTTCTGTTTGGTCCCAACAGTTTGGACACCCACCCACACCGGGGAGGGCGATCTTTACTCAGAATATTGATTCAAAAGCTAATCTCTTTCCAAGGCACCTCAAAGACGCACCTCCGAGTGTTGACAGGTGTCTTGGCGCCCCCTAGACCTGCCATCCAGCTGACGCAAAATTAACCATCACATGTATGGTTTTTTAACATTTAGTTTTTGCTCAAAAAGAATGTATTTTTCTGTCTGACAGGTTTACTGCCCCCATTTTTCCCTTCCTTGTGGTACCTGTGTTGCCATGTGGGTACCTGTGTCTGGGGGTGACGGTACCCAGACACCAATGTCTCCACCGGTTTGCTCAAAGGATCTGGCACAGGCTGCAAATGTATAAAGACACTGGCAGTCTCAAGTGTCCCGAAGAGCGCTCGCCACGCAAGGTCCAGCCCTGTGCTCTCGCACTGCTTTCCCTCGGCCCTGCCCTGCCCCCCACCGGCCTCTCAGAGCCTGCGTTTTGCCAGGGCCCCTGCTCACACCAACTGACCGCCCCGAGCATGCGCCACAGGCAGCAGCCACTCCTGCCAGCCAGCCTCCCCAGGCTGAAAGCCTACCTCTGTCCCCAAGGGAACTTCTCCATCCTTTGCCTCCACAAAGGTGAAGCCCTCCCTACAAGGGATTTGCTTACCAGCGTCAAAGGGAATGTTGTCTTCATAGATGGTACTGGGTAGTGGTAACTCTAAATATCACATTTACTGGGCACCTGGAGAACTTAGTACTCAGGCAGACATATTAAAAGGTTCATAATACGACATCCCAAAATATGCCATTTTAGCACGGGAATTCTTTTTAAGTTGAAGGCATTTGAGTCCCTGAAATCCCTATCTACCTAAAATAGATCCTCCCACCAAGCTCAATTGTCACAAACCTCGTCCCTGAGAAGAACTCTAAGCCAGTCACACCCAAACAGACATGGTCACAAGACTAGCTTGTCTCCACACCTACTCTCCCATAGTGTATTTTCTCCCTCCCTTTCTCCTACTAAACTAGGTATATAATCCTCCAAACATAACTGCTTGGTGGGGGGTTTTAATCTCTTTTTTATGAAGTCCCTCTCATATGCAAAATTATAAACATCGACATAATCTGTATACCTTTTCTCCTGTTAACCTGCCTTTTGTCAATCTAATTCATAGCCCTCAATTACTAACCCTGAGAGGGTAGAAGAAAGGTTTCTCTTCTCCTACGATGTCAAGTAAAGTCCATGGAAATTTGTACCATTCAGCCATTAGAACAACCAGAATTTTGCATTTTTAGATCAGGTTCAGGCAAAGGACATTGATATTCTCAGGCGTTCTGGGGGGAGAAGACATGATCTACTGAAGACAGTCAACTTGTGCGCTCAAAGGCAAAGTTACCCCATGTTGAGAGCATGAATTCAGGAGGCCAAATCTCTAGATTCTAGATTTTTGTTCTGTGACTTACTAATCATGAGGTTTGGCCAAGTTCCCTGTGTTTGTCAGCAACAGTCACGCCACTTGCAATGGAGACAGTGACTCACAAACCTACAGGCCATGCAGCGATACGGTAACAGTGTCCCCAAGGGCTTGGTGCTGCTGCTGTCAAATGCATCCTGGGCAGACAGCCCGAGCCTCACCTACCAGAAATGTTGTACGCGTACTTCCCCTCTATGTTTTTTTTTTTTTTTAACTTGGTTAAGGATCGCTTGTGCTGAAGATGAGTGCCTCATAACAGAACGCAATTAACAAATCTGTGCTTTCTTCTTGTGAGTGACAAATTATATAATGTCTTCCTCATACAAATAATAACAGGAATTTGTTACAAATCACTTTTTATTTTATTTTTTTAAAAAGATTTCAGTTTTATTTTCAGACAGAGGGGAAAGGAGGAAGAAAGAGAGGGAGAAAAACATCAATGTGTGGTTGCCTCTCGTGCACCCCCTGCTGGGGACCTGGCCCACAACCCAGGCATGTGCCCTGACTGGGAACAAAACCGGTGACACTTTGGTTTGCAGGCTGATGCTCAATCCACTGAGCTACACCAGCTGGGGCACAAAGCCCTTTTTAATACAATCTGCCTTCAAGCCATAGAAAAACCTGGTTAAAAAAAATAATTCAGGCCTATATTAGTATTAACATTTTACAGATGAGGAAGCTAAATTCCGAGAAGCTAAGTGGCATACATACCCAAGGGACTCAATTGCAGGGAAGCCTGTGAACTCGGGAGTTTTGGTTCAAAATCCCATCTTCTTCCTCCCACAGTCTGTGTCTCATGAGCTTGTTCTAAATCCAGAGTACGATGTTTTGAAAAAACCCCATAACTAGTAGGAAAAAAAAACTCACTCCAAAAGATTCTCAAAGTTAACATTATTGTAGACTACGTGTTAAATCTCATAAACCATCAAACATATGACAAACAAGCTATTATATGGACAAGATCAATATAGCCATTCTTTAAATAACTAGCTCAATATGCAGTTTTTGTTAAATATGACAGTAGTAGCTCAAGGATTTATCTTTTGCCTCATGTCATGTAAACCTTCTTCTGAAACTCAGAAATAGTTTGATTTTAATCTTGCTGGGACAACACACTTTTGCTTGAAGGCAAAGTGTTGGACTCAGCAGCCTTTCAGAATCCTAGCATTATGATCCTATGACTTTAGTGAGGCCTGAAGGTTAAGTTCAATCATAAATCAGTATTTGTGATTACAGTTTTGCCAATTTGCATCAGTATGAGGAAGTTCAATGCATATTAAACTTATATAAGGCTGCTATTAGGGGGGAAACAAAATCATTACAAAGTTATCTTCAACAAGAATTAATTTATGCTCACATAGCATTTTGAAATTAGTTGTCTGGATTTTAGGGAAATGTAAATCAACTAATGTATTACTGCTATTGAATATCTCATACGACTCTGGCCCTTACAGATTAGATTTAAAACATCTATATTCTATTCCAAGAATCCAAGTCATTTGTTCTGAGCTTAAAAATTCCCTACTGCTCCCAGATAACAGTGAAATTTCTCACTCATTCTTTAAACTTCCACTCCCACGTTCTTCATTTGCGTCACTTCAGTTATCCAGGTTTCAAGCCACCCACGTTCGTAAGCAACCAGACTGCCTCAGAGCCCGAGAGGTCAAACGGAAAGAAAGCAAAGTAAACCAAACAACGAAAAAGAGAAGCAGCCTGAAGGATGACTGGAAACACAGCTTTGGAGGCTTGCCAGAAGTGAAAAAGCATTCCACTTTTGCGATGACCCAGCCTGGCTCTTCATATGAACACCATAATGCGATGGCGAAATAGAAGATGCTATGAGGCCAAGAGCAGAGCGATGAGAAGTGGCAGCTGACGGAGACGAACCATTCACCCTGGAGCAGAAAAGAGAGCAGAGCCACTCTGCGGAGAGGGTCACCCTCTCTGAGTGGGTCACTCACCCTCGACCAGCCCTGCAAGTGCCACCACCAGGCCACTCTGTGTGGGAGAGGTGCCCTGCACCTGGTGTATGGCCTAGATGCCAACCTGTCCCCACTGTCACCTGAGGGGAAGGTTGGCAGACCCCAGGTGCCCTTCAGGACTGGCACACCCTTTCACTTTAATAGTAACTACCACTTAATGCACACTTACTAAGTTCAGATTCAGCTCTAACTCTACCCGTTACTCACTCAGCCGCACCTATGGGTGGGTGTGATTGTGAGCGCCCTGTGTTAGTAAAGGTCCTTCAGGAGTCAGATGCCAAGAGGGCATTCGACTTGCCCAGGTTTTTCAGCCAGATAAAATGAGTTGATTAAAAGTTAAAATATACTTATGATTTAAACAAGTATTTGTTTATCTGGGATTCAGATTCCGCTGGACACCCTGTTGTTTATTTGTTGCTTCGCCTGACAACCCTGTATCAGGGGAAATGCCTATGTGAGGGAAAAGGAGGAGGCAGCTGGAAGGGGCCGAGAGAACCCTCAGAGGGCGATGCAAGTCTGAGCCCAGCCGGGAGACGGAGGGAAGGTCGGCTGAAAACACCACAAAGGGGAGGATAGGCAAAGCCGTCAGGGGTCCTCCAGCCAAAGTGGCAAAAGAAGCAGCTCCATGCGGTCCACTATTGGTTTTGCCTTAATATCCTGCCACACTCAGTGGGCTAGGAGCAGCCATGGGGCCCACTCTCAGTGAACCCCGTGACAGATGTCAGAGCACAGTGGCCAGTGGCCCCTGGTCAACTATGGCCCCTGCAGTTGGAGGTTTGCAAAGCACATCCTACTGGCCACATGCACCCGGCCCCATTTCACAGAGAAGTTCGCTTACCCGAAGTCAGGGCCGGCTAGCAGAGTAGCCAGGATCTGATAGTCCGGTTCCAGAGGCCGTGCTGGTGGCCCCCATGCGTGGCTGTGTCCCATCTTGGCCCACAGTTTCTGCATCTTCAGAAACTGTCTGAAGTTCGCCACGGCGTCTGTAACAAGTGGCTGCATGTGCTTCACTTGGTATAGAGTGTTGCAGGAAGTCAGTAATAGCATAAATAGATGCCCATCAAAGCAGAGTTAGCAGGTTACAAACTGCACAAAATGAGGAGATCAATTCCAAAGCCTAGGTAACTACAGAGCAGTTGGGGAAAATTACATATCCAGGATGACTTCTGAGCCCCAGTGTGGCATAACCGAGATTATTACTATTTCTTTTTAATAGCACAGCAGCGTTAGTAAACTCTACTATTCCACTAGGTACCTCGAATCTGAGAATACCTGCAATGTGTTTCTATTATCTAGTACCAGCTGAGGCCAAACTGAGTGAGAAACCAGGTACATAACCCTATAACACGGCTTGAGGCTTTTCTTCACAGGCTTGGAAATATGTCTCAGTGACATAAATGTATTTCCTATCCCGCCTAAATAGAGTCCCAGGCTTTTGGGAAGCATCCAGTAGAGAAAATCCACACCCCACCTCCCACGCATCCACTCAGACGCGGGCCCCAGGTCACCCACGTTGGAATCTCACAGCTTTTCGCTACACCCTGAATTACAGAGCACGGTTTTCTTCTCCTCTGTCTGGGCTTCGGATTTGCTAATAAAACACATTTCATGTGTCTTCCTCCCTCCGCGTGTGACAGACAACCAGGAAACTTAAGTTCTATTTGAAGAAAAATCTATAAAAAGCAATAACCAAATAGTATTGACTCTTCTTTCCTTATAATTCAGGAAACAACTGCCACATATAGTAATCCCAAACTTTCTAAATCTCAAACTGGTCTTAATTTGCAGTGTGTGTAGCCACCCCCACCCACACGCACATACCAGTCATGGAATGTTCTGGACTCATGAGACTACAGGTGGAGACAGGTGTCACATCTCAGATCTTAGACGGAGGGGGGATTCCCGCTGAGTGTGGATGGAGTGGATTTCCCCTCAGACTGGATGTGTAGTAATGAAGAGGTGCCTTTCCTCACTCTCAGCCAAGCAAAGCTTTCCAAGGCATGGGCCCAAAAAGAATGCCCCCTCTCACAGGTCTGCGTAAACCTCGGGGAACGACCCACCAGCTATAAAAGGGTTCCTGGCTGTTTTGTTCACTTGCTTTGTCTCGGGTAAGCCTGTTATCAAAGGTCACCTCAAATATGCCAAATCATTTTGGCTGTACTTGTCTTTCAAAATGTTGTCTTTTTCACTTAAACCTATGAAACTGATCTGTCAAACTGCAGGTTGTGATTCTTAATGTTGAAACTCTAAAAGCAGCTCACATCCCTGGGCTGGTATGTGTCGTATTCCCTGTGGCCACTCAGTGATTACGGACTGAAAATAGCAACAGTGACCCAAAAGCACATCATGCAAAACATATAAGCTACGTCCCCAAATGTCCCACTGATCTACCAGCTGGAGGGCAGAGTCGCGTTAATTTCTCAGAGAAATCATAGTATTGCTCAGGTTAAATACCAAGTCCCATTACCTGCGATTCTGAAGAAACAAGAGTAGATAGATAACATAATTGTAAGGTATAACAATTTAATTAATGGTATTAACATTGTGTCTAAATTCATTTTTATCCTCTGCCTGGGCTTGAGAGAGGGCAGGAGGCAGGTCAGTAACAAAAAGAATCTTTCCTGTTAGAAAAAACGCCCATTTATAGATTCTTACTCCGTCCTAGGGAAACTGCATTCATAGAGGCACACAGAGAAGCCGCAGGGCTCTGCCCCCCTGATTTATATTATGCCGGTAGCGACAGAGGGTCTAATTCTCTCTCTCATAAAGGCGGTGAGAGAGCAAGAAGCCGCTGAGGTTACCTGGGAAAGGACACTTGTGTTTCAAAAAGACTATGGACCCCATATGTCTTGACAATTAAGAAAAACAAGTTACAAATAATCACGTACACAGTTATTCTATGTTTGTTTGTTTGTTTTTAAAGCATATTTTATTAATTATGCTATTACAGTTGTGCCTTTTTTCCTCCTTTATTCCCCTCTGCCCTGTACCCCTCCTCCCACAAGCACCCCTCCCCAATTAGTGAATGTCCGTGGGTCGTACATATAAGTTCTTTGGCTTCTCCATTTCCTATACTATTCTTAACCTCCCCCTGTCTGTTTTGTACCTACCATTTATGTTTCTTGTTCCCTGTATTTTTTCTCCCTTTCTCTCCCCATCCCTTCCTGCTGATAACCCTCCATGGGATCTCCACTTCTGTGATTCTGTTCCTGTTCTAGTTGTTTGCTTAGTTTGTTTTTGTTTTTAGGTTCAGTTGTTGATAGTTGTGAGTTTGTCATCATTTTACTGCTCATAGTTTTGATCTTCTTTTATTTAGTTAAGTCCCTTTAACATTTCATAAAATAAGGGCTTCGTGATGATGAACTCCTTTACCTTTACCTTATCGGGGAAGCACTTTATCTGCCCTTCCATTCTAAGTGATAGCTTTGCTGGAGAGGGTAATCTTGGATATAGGCCCTTGTCCTTCATGACTTTGAATGCTTCTTTCCAGCCCCTTCTTGCCTTAAGGTTTCTTTTGAGAAACAAGATGATAGCCTTATGGGAACTCCTTTGTAGGTGACTGTCTCCTTTTCTCTTGCTGCTCTTAAGATTCTCTCCTTATCTTTAATCTTGGGTAATGTAATTATAATGTGCCTTGGTGTGTGCTTCCTTAGGTCCAACTTCTTTGGGACTCTCTGAGTTTCCTGGGTTTCCTGGGCTTCCTGGAAGTCTATTTCCTTTGCCAGATTGGGGAAGTTCTCCATTATTCTTTCAAACAAGCTTTCAATTTCTTGCTCCTCCTCTTCGCTTTCTGGCATCGCTATGATTCAGATGTTGGAATGTTTAAACTTGTCCCAGAGGTTCCTCAGTCTCTCCTCATTTTTTTGAATCCTTGTTTCACCATTCCATGTTGGTTGAATGTTTATTTCTTCCTTTTGTTCCAAATCATTGATTTGAGTCCCCATTTCCTTCCCTTCACTGTTGGTTCCCTGTACATTTTTCTTTATTTCACTTTGCATGGCCTTCACTTTTTCCTCTGTTTTGCGAACATACTCAATCATTTCTGTGAGCATCCTGATTACCAGTGTTTTGAACTCTGCATCTGATAGGTTGGCTATCTCTTCATTGCTTAGTTGTATTTTTTCTGGAATTTTGATCTGTTCTTTCATTTGGGTCATATTTCTTTGTCTCAGCACACCTGTTATGTTGTAAGGTACAGAGACTTAGTTATTCACCGGGGGGGCGGGGGGGGCAACCCATGTCACTGCCTTGTGGTGCCGTATGTGGGAGAGGGGTCCGAGAGGGAACAATGCTGCTTGCTGGGCTCTCAGTCGGTCTTTAGTCATTTCCCCTGATACCGACAAGCAAATTGGGCCCTTCTGGTGCTGATTCCAGGGTGGGTGGGTTTGTGTACATTCTAGAACCCTGTGGGTCTGTCCAGTGAACTCTCCTATGAGGCTGGGAGTTTCTCCCACCACCGTAATCCCCACAGGTTTTTACCAGTAGAGGCTTTGAGGCTTTCTTTTCCCACACCAGAACCCTGGGTTGCACATCTCTCTCACTCCCCGGTTGTTCCTCCCCGTTTGTCCACATGCAAATGTGGGACCACCCAGCCTGCCAGCCACCACCTTGCTGTACATCCTCTCTGCCAGAGCTGCCCATCTCCAACCTTCCTACCAGTCTCTCTGGACAAATGTTTCTTCTTTAACTCCTTGGGTGTCAGGTTTCCATACAGATTGATTTTCTGGCAACTCTGGTTGTTTTGGGTTTTTAAATTTGTTGTTGTCCTTCTTTTGGTTGTGCCAGGAGGCAAAGTGTATCTACCTATGCCTCCATCTTGGCCAGACGTTTTTCCATGTTTGTTTTTAAAATTACATATATAGTTAATGTCCCCAGTAGGGTAGAATTTCAGCTTTCTTCCAAATCCTACGAGAGCATGTGCACGGGTCAGCCCACGTCCCATGTGTCCCTGAGAGCCACACTGGCCTCCTCTCCTCCCATGGGAGAGCCTGTCAAAGGTACTGACCTTTTGCTAGAGGGACAGAGAGACCTCTCCTCTCCCTCTCAGGCTCTGGGTTTGGGACCTGGGAAGTGAATTGACAAAAGACTGATTAACAGGAAAAAAGAAATCATACACATTTTATTTGATGTTAATATTTTCCATAGCGTGGGGGTTCTTCATAAAAAAAAGTGAAAACTCCAAAGAAAAAGTGAGACACCCCCGTCCCACCAAGGGCTAATGTACCACTTCACCTGACAAAGACGCTTAAGTTTTAGAGGTGTGAGAAGACAAAGGGAAGAAGGGTTTGGGCTAAGAGCAATAACCTATGGGAAAGTGACAAGGAAATACGTGGGAGAAACTAATGGAAAAGAAGGGTCATTTTTGAAGGGTTTGTGCAGACTCATCTTACTCTGACCCCCTGTCTCTGATGATAAGAATGCTCTCCCTTCCTGGTACAGGCAGGGCACCTCTGCAAGGGAAATTGTATGCCCTGCTTTTAGGTACTAGGTGGGGCATCAGAGAGCCTTCCTGCACCTGCTTTACTTCAAGTGCCTTTAGCTCAAAATAATCAGTATGCCACAGGGGCATACTTTGGGTGGCACATCCTGAACCCCTCTGCTGCCCTGATTACACCTTCTCTGGGACACTCAGCCCTTTGCATCTGACTACTCACCATTCTCATCTGAGATTAAATGTCTCCTCCACGAGGCCTTTTCTGAACCTCCCCTCCCCCATCTCGATTAGGATATTTCCTGCTCTCTCTCACCCCATAATTTGGTACCACAAGACCAACCTTTAAAATGATACTTTGTTTCAAATACCTCAATCTGTAGTCAATGTATTTGTTGATTTACTTGTTTACTGACTTTGACCCCCTCTACACCCAGGGCAAAGGCTGTCTGCTTGTCCTCCAGCCTCTCAGTCTGTTTGGTGCCCTGCTCCACACACACTGGTTAAACAAATGAGCACCTGCAAGTGCCAACAGTGCTGATCTCGGGTTGGTGCAGTCGTGGCAGCCAAATTTCTTCTCTTTTCCTACCTGTATTTTCAAGTTTTGGGATTTTTTTTAATGTCCTGTGTTCATGATAAGAAAATAAGTTACTATGACATTTGAGAGAGATGAATGCTAATGTTAACATGCTCCAGGGCTTTTTTAACTTTAAGGAGTCACATAATCTATAGAAGCTCAAGGTTTTCCAAGTGCTCCAGAACAAAAGAAGGTTCATTTCTGCAGTGATGAATCCCTTCTGAATGTGAGGATGGAGGCGACTACATTGAATACAAGTGAAGGGCCAGTGAGCCTTGATGGAAAGGTCATGGGTTACAGGTGCAGCCTGATCCATAATGACAGTTCCCAGCTCTGTACCCCTGGGCGATAACTCTCAACTCTCTGAGCCTTCTTTTCTTCACCTATAAATCCCTCATTTTTAATGAATTTTTAATGAATTTTAATGGATATTTTCTGCTATTGTTTTCTAAATAAAACATTGTTCCTGGTAATATTTATGCTTATATTTTAAGAAGTTAACTCTATTTGAAAAAAAAAATTAAACAGGAAAGCAAACCTCATCTGTAGGTTGAACCAAATAAACTGCCAATTTGACCATTTTTAAAACGTAAAACAAAACGTTGATGTGATATGATTCAGGACAGTCCGTGCATTTCAAGCTTGGGGTTTAGTAGGAGGCCTACCAACTGGGACTCTGCAGTGAGCCCAGGCTGTGTCCAAACCAGTGGGACTTCCAAACGGCCCAACCTGACAGGACCCTCTGCTTTTTTAATTTTTTTTAAGATTTTATTTATTTTTAGAAAGAGGGGAAGGGAAGGAGAAAGAGAGGGAGAGAAACATCAATGTGTGGTTGCCTCTCATGCGCCTGCTACTGGGGGCCTGGCCCACAACACATGCATGTGCCCTGACTGGGAATGAAACCTGAGACCCTTTGCCTCACAGTCTGGTGCTCAATCCACTGAGCCCCACCAGCCAGAGCAGGACCCTCTGCTTTTTGATCCCTACTAGTTTAGGGTCCATTGACATTCACGAGAAAAACTTCTTATTTTAATGTCCCATAGCTCCAATTAGACTGATAAAGTTCTCAATTTCATTTGAGATTGTCTGAACTTAATGGGAATTCCTCTTTAAATAACCCTATCATTTACTTAAAAATGAAAGAAAAGAATTTTCTCATGAAGCCATAGCTCATAAACCTGTTCATTTTTGTTTTCTTTTAAATTATATTTTATTGATTATGCTGTTATAGTTGTCCAAATTTTCCCCCTAGAACCCCCCACTCCCTCAGGCAATCCCCACACCATTGTTCACGTCCATGGGTCATGTGTGTAAGTTCTTTGGCTGCCCCATTTCCTACACTGTACTTTACACACCCATGGCTATCCTGTAACTACCTATTTGTGCTTCTTAATCCCCTCACCTCCTCACCCATTCCCCATACCACCCCTCCCACCTGGCAACCATCAAAACCCTCTCCATATCCATGATTCTGTCTCTGTTCTTCCTGTTTGCTTAATTAGTTTTTTAGCTTCAATTATTGACAAATATGTATTTATTGCCATTTTATTGTTCATAGTTTTGATGTCCTTTTTCTTAAATAAGTCCCTTTGACATTTCACATGATAATGGTTTGGTGATGATGCACTCCTTTGGTTTTTTCTTGTCTAGGAAGCTCTTTATCTGCCCTTCGATTCTAAATGATATCTTTACTGAGTAGAGCAATATTGGCTATAGGTCCCTACTTTTATGACTTTGAATACTTCTTGCCAAACCCTTCTAGCGGGCAAAGTTTCTTTTGAGAAATCAGCTGACAGTCTTATGGGAACTCCCCTGTAGGTAACTAAGTTCTTTTCTCTTGCTGCTTTTAAGATTCTCTCTTTATCTTTAACCTTTGGCATTTTAATTATGATGTGTCTTGGGGTGAGCCTCTTTGCATCCAACTTGTTTGGGACTCTCCATGCTTCCGGGACTTGCACGTCTATTTCCTTCACCAAATTAGGGAAGTTTTCTTTCATTATTTTTTCAAATAGATTTCCAATCTCTTGCTCTTCCTCTTCTCCATCTGGTACCCCAATTATGTGAATGTTGGACCTCTTGAAGTTGTCCCATATGCTGCTTACACTATTCTCATTTTTTAGATTCTTTTTTTTCTTCCTGTTGTTCTGATTGGCTGTTTTCTGTTTCCTTATGTTCCAAAACATTGATTTGATTCTTGGTTTCATCCACTCTGCTGTTGATTCCCTGTAAATTATTCTTTATTCCCATTAGTATATCCTCCATTTCTGCCTGGGCCTCTTTTTAAGCTGTTGAGATCCTCACTAAGTTCCTTGAGTATTCTTATAACCGTGTTTTGAACTCGGCATTTGATAAATTGCTCATCTCCACTTCATTTAGTTCTTGCTCTGGAGTTTTGATCTGTTCTTTCATCTGGGTTATGTTTCTTTGTGTCCTC
Source organism: Mormoops blainvillei (assembly GCA_004026545.1). Taxonomy (NCBI): domain Eukaryota; kingdom Metazoa; phylum Chordata; class Mammalia; order Chiroptera; family Mormoopidae; genus Mormoops; species Mormoops blainvillei. Next base: position 46,592 of record PVJD01009834.1, read on the forward strand.
ATTTTGGCAGCCTCCCTGTGTTTATTTCTATGTATTAGGTAGAGCTGCTTTGACTCTGTCTTGGTAGTGTGGTCTAATGTAGTAGGTGTCCTGTAGGGTCCAGTGGCATGGCCTCCCCTATTACCCAAGCTGAGTACTGGAGGTATGCCCTCTATGTGAGCTGAGTACACTATTCTCTTGTAGTTGAGCCTTGATTGCTGCTGGCAGGTCAATGAGAGGGATTTAGCCAGGCCAGTCAGCTGCAGGGACTGGCTGTGACCACTGACCACCACTCTCTGCCCTCTGTGGATGATCGGCCATGCAGGGACAGGGTGGCCCTGCTCTGACATGGTCTGTAGCTGTCCAGTGGGTACACAGGCTCTGGGTTTTCCTAGGTGGTGCAGGCCAAGGTCAGCCCATCTGTGTTGCACCTGAGGCTTTCCTGCATGAGTTATAAAGCAACCTGAGATGGCTGTTACTTGTGCTGGGCTCAGAGGTTCCCATGCAAAGCCAAATTGTGATCCAAAGCTGGCTGCTACTTATGCCATCCCTGGGGCTGCTTAGCCAGATGTGCAGGGGCTGGGGGTTCACTGAGGCTGGTGGTTGCCTGTTATAGAGGATTTAGGAAGGTATGAAGCCCGAGCTGAGACTAGCCATTCATATGAAAAAGCCACTGTTAACAGCTTGGGTGGGTCTGTAAGTTGGATGGAGCAGAGCCTCAGGGATTCCCCAGGGTGGAGCAAACCATGTGAGCTAGGTTGATGGAGTCTCAGATATAACACCCACCTGCCAGCTCTGTCGCTCTGTGCCGGGGAGGGCTCAGAAAAGGAACAATGGCCTCTGCCCATCTTTCTGTCTAGGAGAAAGCTGTCCCCTAGTTCTCACCTTGATGACAGACATTTCAGCTCCGCCCCATATGCCACTGGTGCCTCTCAAGCTGCTACCCTGCTGCTGGAACTCAGAGGAAATAAGTCTGAGTAAGTCTGTGTGTCAGTTTTTTAAGGGGAACTGTTTGAGACTCCAGAAGTTTCTTCCACCAACTCAATCCCTGCTGGGTTTTGCAGCCAGGAGTTGTGGGGACTTAACTTCCTGGTCCTAGAACCCTGGCTTGGGGCTGGGACTTTTCACTCCCAAGATATCCCTCCGAAATTTTTATCCACCCCACATGGGTGTGGGACCAGCCTGTTCCGCACCTCTGCCTCTCCTACCAGTCGGGATGGATGTGGCTTCTTTAGTTTCATAGTTGTTGGGCTTCCGTTTAACTTGATTTCTGATGGTTCTGAGTGATGGTTGTTTTGTAGTGTTGTTGTAATTGTGATGTGGTTGTGTGAGGAAGTGAGCCGTGTTCACCTCCTCCGCCATCTTGACCAGAAGCCACAAGCCTGTTCCTCTTGAGGTATATAGCTCATAGATCACCGCTGCTCACTGACTACATGTCACCCACAGCCATAGCTCCTTTAAAAAAGACAGAAATTCCTTGCTTCTTTATGGTCAAGGAGGTAAGAGAAACACAGTTTTGGCAATCAATGTATATAGGAAAGGACTTGTTTAAGAAATAAACATTAACTGTCAGGAAAGTTCTTACTTATGTCAGCTAAGTTAAATGAGACAAAAAAGAAGTTTAAATCCTTTAAAGAACTCTAAGAAAAAAATATTGGTTCTCATGAAGGAAAAATAATAGGGGAAAATCTTAAAAGAAAAAAAAAGCAACTGGTTGCCTTTTTTATGTCTAAGAGTAAAAAAAGAAACCACCAAGGTAGACACATCAAAGTTCCTGCATTGTTGCCAGTTTCAGGTGCACAGATATTTCCAGCCTAACAGGATACATTAAATATGTCAACATTTTAATGCACAAATTTGTCATCAGTATTTCTAAGCCAAGGGGTAAGTTTCCACACTTGTGAGTGGATGGATATGAAATAAATTAGCAAAGAAAATAACCTCAGCTAAGGCTGTCATCAGATTCTGAACACCTCTGACAGTTTTTTATGGTCATCTCAGCTGGATTTAGGCTTTTAACCCCAATCTTTCCCAGGTCCTCATACATGCGCATGTTAAACCAACGTACCTGTTATGATGAGGTTTATCTGCAAGGGATAAACAGAACATCAAAATTACAACAGCATAGACAAGGTAGAAAGTTATTTCTGTCTCAAAAGAACCTACGGGTAGGCAGTCCAGGGCAGGGAGGTCTACCTAGAAGTCCTCAGGAAGACTTCCTAGTTTCTCACAGGGCCACACCTCACCACACAGAAACTGAAAGGTGCTGTCTGTCTTCCAGACAGCCATGCGCCGGCCGTAAGAGGGAGGGGATCCATGTTGGAGCAGTAAATGAGCCGTCTCTACCACATCCAAATTCTAGCAAACACATAAAGGGGATCAGAATATGCCACCCCAAATATGCCTCTTTGGTATTAGAATTATTTTGAACCAGACACAACTGAGTAAAAGCAGACACAGAATATGTTCTCTGCCCTCCCCATGTCTGCTTAAAACATGGCATAAACTCCCCTTGTGAAGGAGCCCCCTCTCTCAGACCTGAAAGAAAGCAACCTTTATCACCAGAGATGGAGAGGGTGCTCGGATGAGTCTACATAAACTAAGCCTTGGTAGATAACCTTTCTTTTCTATCAGTTCCCCTCATATATCCACCTCCCCACAATCAGCCACCCCTAGAAGCCCAAACCCCTTTTCCTCTACCTTGTTGCTTCTCCGCCATTTATCACCCTTTGTTTAAATGGTATGTAAACCCCAAACCTTAATCACTTCTTTGGATCATTATTTTTATGAAGGTCTCTGTGTGCCTACAAAATAGTAATATGTTGAAGAAAAAGAGTGAGAGCGAGAGGAACATAAGTACGAAGGGAAAAAATGAGTAAGTACCTATCAATAATAACTTTAAATGTAAATGGATTAAATGCTCCAGTGAAAAGACATAGAGTAGCTGAATGGATAAGAAAACAAGACCCACAATATGCTGCCTACAAGAGACCCACCTCGGAACAAAAGACCTACAGAGACTGAAAGTAAAGGGTTGGAAAAAAATGTTCCAAGCAAATGGACAGGAAAAAAAAAAAGCCAGGGTAGCAATACTTATATCAGACAAAATAGAGTTCAAAACAAAGGCCATAAAAAGAGACACACAAGGACACTTTATAATACTCAAAGGAGGAATCCGTCAAAGAGACATAAACATTGTAAACCTATATGCACCCAACACAGGAGCACCCAAACACATAAGGAAAATCCTGGAGGACTTCAAGAAAGATATAGACAGCAACACACTTATAGTAGGGGATTTTAACACCCCACTGTCAACAAGGGCTAGATCATCCAAACAAAATATCAACATGGATATTGTGGAACTGAATGATGCACTAGATCAAATCGATCTAACTGATATGTATAGAACTTTCATCCCAAAGAAGCAAACTACACACTCTTTTCAAATGCACATAGAACATTTTCAAAGATAGACCACATGATAGGACACAAAACAAGCCTCAACAAACGTAAGAAAACTGAAATCATAGCAAGCATTTTCTCAGACCACAAGGGCTTAAAACTAGAAACCAACCTCTAGGAGAAAACTCAAAAACATTCAAACTCGTGGAGACTGAATAGCATGCTATTAAACAACGAATGGGTCAATAATGAGATCAAGGAAGAAATCAAAAAGTTTCTGGAAACAAATGAAAATACACATACAACAGTCCAAAACCCATGGGACAGAGCAAAGGCAGTCCTGAGAGGAAAGTTCATAGCAATTCAGGCCTACCTGAAAAAGATAGAAACATTTCAAATAAACAACCTAACCCTACGCCTACAAGAACTGGAGAAACAACAACAGACAAAGCCCAGAACGAGCAGAAGGAAGGAGATAATCAAGATCGGGGCAGAACTGAATGACAGAGACTAAAAGAACAATTCAAAGGACCAATAAATCCAGGAGCTGATTCTTTGAAAGGGTAAACAAAATCGACAAGCCTTTAAGTAGACTCATCATGAGAAAAAGGGAGAGGACACAAATAAATAAAATCAGAAATGAAAGAGGAGAAAAAAATAATGACATCAAATAAATTTGTAATCCTTGTTAGAGTGGTTGGTGAAGCAGGTGGCGAAAGAATTCACAAAGAGAAGTGTAGAGGGTAAAGATTTCATTCGTTTTTCAAGAAAGGTGAAGGGCATGGTGTGGAGAGATGCACCAGCATTGAGGGGTGGGGGATTTGAGCTTTTACTGGATTATAATTGGATTTTAAAAGTGTGTGGGGACAGGGCGGCAGTTTGTTCCAATGTTATCTTCTGCCTGTGGCTGTAGGGAGCTGTTAAGTCACATTCTGTTCTTGCTTTCCAGTAATTTCCAGTCCTGGGGACATGAGCTCAGAATGTAAAGTGGCAGTCATGTTTAACAAGGTCACAGACCTGCCAGGCAAATGATGCCACAATAGCATATGGCGCTGGCTTTGTCCTTTCATTCCTTTTTTCCTATGAATGACTTTTTTTTTCCAGTTTAATTCACAGGTCCCAATCGAAAAACCTAAGAATACAGAGGAATTTTTTTTCCCTGCCCTGCGCATACAAAAAAAGAAGGCAAAACCTCCACAAAGCACCCAGTTATTTGCTTACTCAAAAACCCTTACTGATTTCATACTAGGTGCCTGACGGGCACCTTGCTAGATGCGGAAGATACAGAGAACTTGAAAAGTCTAGACAAGGTCCTGATCTCACAGAGCTCTCATTTAGCGAGAGAGATGGACATTAAAATAGCAGAGCGTGTTGTAGCCGTCGCGGCAAACAGAGGGAAAATGCCAACTTGACTCTGCGGAGGATGTCCGTGAAAAGCTTCCGGCCCCTCCCTTACCGTGGTTAAGGGAGACACAAGAAAAAGGGCTAACAAAGCAGAAGTAGATGCTGGAAGGCTGAGTATAGCCCTAAAGCAAATTTCCTATAGTGATTATTTGACTAAGAGCCACAATTCTGGCTGGGTCCACGCTGCTGAATGATAAACAAAGATCAGCCAAAGGGACTTTGCTGGAGGGAATAGTTTGTCCAGTTAAAAAGCCCCTTTTGTTTCTGAAAGCTACTAAAAATTCAAGCCCTTCAAGTGGTTTAGGTCACTCTGAGGGAACAATTAGGTTTTTGCCTGCTTTAGAGAAAACATTTTACTCAGAAGCATCCTGTTGGGAGAGGGAGTGGGTGGCAGGGCCACCACACAGACGAGGTTATTTATGAAGACAGGGGGCTGACGGGATGCAAGGACTTGGCCGTTTAGCCTGGGAGCCACACAGGCTGTGAAATCACTGTGGCGTGGATGCTCTGGGAGGCCACAGGGGAACACGCTGCTGGGAAGGCTGAAGCAGCTGCGGCCAGCATGGCTCAGTGCTTTCTGTGAGCAAGAATAAAACAAAATCCCTCAAGGAGGAAAGGAGGTAGTGTGATCCTGAGGAAGTCATCGTTAAATGTGTAGAGGTCAAAAAATACAAATGGAGAAGGAGCCCGGAGGCCCTCAGCTTACCTTTGTTCGCAGGAAATGCTGGAAGGATCTGCCATTTACTGGTGGCTGAGGTGGAGGGCAGAAGGCAGCAGTGAGGAAACATCTTATCTTTGTCTGACCAGGAGAATAAAAATTCACTGACTCACTGCTGCTGGGCCTATGGTCCAAAGCTGTAAAAAAAATTCTTGGCACCTTTTCTTTAGATGTTATTTTTCCCCCCATTTTAAGAAGTTTAAAATCATTTGATTTGGGTATCTGAGGTCTGGATTTGAAACACCAGGGAACATTGCAGTGATTACGCCTAATTTTTTTAAGTTGGAACAGATCATTACCTTACAGCAAGTAAGAAAAATCTTCACTGAATCATCTCAATTATTCTTGTAACAGTGTGTTATATATATATTTTTTTTAATGATAGCTGTTAATATTGAGAGATGTATTATAGGACTAACCTCTGATTCTCTCGATTGCAGTATAAAATAGAGCAAGATGCCTCCCTGCATCACTGTCCCCTCATCCCCAGAAAAGACAAGGAAAGTGCCAAAAAAGGACACAGGCAATGCTTCTTTCACAGGCACTGTTTGCGACTGTAAGCAAAGCCCAGCTTCCTAGCTCACAGTCAAAATTCCCCGTGACCGTGACACACTCAAGTGACACACTGAATAGGAGAAAATGTCTCTGCAATCCACCCAGGGGATTTTTCACAGCTGAGAGCCAGGCAATTTGAACATGAGTTCACCAGCTCAAACCGGGTCAAAAGCGGAGAGAAATTCAGTGGTATCACTATTCTGACTCACGGCAAAACCACAGTCCTAGCCACAGTTCTCGGGTGTCTGTCAAGTGCCCCGGGCTAGGGCTTCCTTCCTTCGGAGGCAGCCCTGGAGATCCTACTGCCCCTGCAAGGACCCAGCCTCGGGTGTTCCTCTCTGATTATATACCTGACTCAGATCCATCTCCTCCTTTTCCTCCTCTCCAAGCCAGTGTCTACTCTGAAAGCCCAGATCCTGGACCAGCCGAATTGGAGCCTAAACTGCACTCCCTCCCTCCCCCTGGAACATGTGGCCTCCGCTAGGCTCTGTCTGCCAAAGGGACGACCTTTGCATCGCAGTGACTCCCACGGATCCAGACCTTTGAGCCTCTCTCAACTAGTCAATAAATCAGTGCCCCCAGGATAGTCCAGGTCTAGGCCAGCCCCACACAGAGTGCAGAGAGCTCCTCCACTCTGTCCATACCATCTGTGTATTATACTTTGCACACAAACTTTTTGCACTTGATGTTGCATTTGTATTTTATAGTAGTGTTAAGAAGGGAAGTATGATAGGAAGTTTACTCCCTTAGCAGGTCTTAGAAGACATGTGACTTCCCCAGTACTACCGGGCCCAGAGTTGGGGGTTCAGTCCCGCTCTTCTGACAGCCCTGAAGCAATAGATTAAGAATCCATGGAGCCAGAGTGTGGAAAGTGGACCAGAGGCAAAGCTGGAAAAAGCTCATGTTCTAGTTCCTAGGCTCACTTCCCTGTCTCCCACCTCTCTTCCACCAGCACCAGCTTTTCCAGGTATCCACTCTTCCCATTGGCTCTCCACGGGGTTTCCTGCCTATCTGCGCCACCTCTAGCTCCTACTGGCCCACTGGTCCAAACTCCTCTCTTCCACTTCCCACTCTTTCCTAGCCGACTTTGAAATCTCCCTGATGGGTTGCTATTGGGAGCAGATTATTTCTATTTTTCTGCTAAGGGATGAATGAGGATAGCCCTGGGTAAAACAAGTAAATCGAAATGAATTCTTATTTGGGAGATTATCAGACAGCACGAGGAAATAAAATGGCATGCAACACTTTTCTTGCTGTTGGTAGCTTTTCCACCATCATGTGAACCAACCTAGGCCTTCTTCCTGGAGGATGAGGGCACGTGGAGAGAGGCCTTGGCCACCCTGAAACCCCTGCCCTTCCAGCAGAGGCATGACATACCCTCCAAATGGGATGCCTGGCAAACGAAGGTACCCAAGTCCCTGGCAGTGTCTCAGACACACACATCGGCCAACAGGTATACAGGCTGTGAGTCTGCAATCAGCGCCATCCGAGAGAGCGGGTAAAAGAGCAAAGGGCGGAAATATGTTTTGCGTGTCCAGCCAGCAGAGCATCCACAGGAAACATTATTTCAGAATTCCTGCAATATACTACCTTCAATCAAAGGTTTAAGGTGATTGAAGTGTGCTAATAAAATTTCCTCTTCAGAAAACAACAACAACAACAACAACGTGAAATGTAACACAGGATAGTCCAGACAAGTGAGCCAGGGAAGTATTTTTAACAAATGCGGTGGTGGAGGCTGCTCATTTTCTCCTACTAACCATTCTGTCCTCTCGACATCATAGAACACCCAAGTTTTGACTGGCTGCATGGCTCCCAAGAATAAAGGTTTGTTTCTCCTCCTCTCATTCGGCTGTATGTGCTATGCGACTTAAGTTCTATCAGCAGATGTGAGTAGAAGTGACACACTACCTTTTTTCTCTCCCCAACACATATAAGAGCTGCACACAAATGTTTAGGGAATGAAAAGCACATAACATTTTTTTAAACATTTGGTAACTAAAATAGGTAATGGGCTTAATGTTGTTAGTACTACTTAAGGTCTATATTTGATTTTCTTAAATTCCCTTTAAAGGAATTGATTTCAGGTTGCAAACATTTAAAATCGGCAGCAGCAAGTTTTCCATTTTGCCAATTCTTTTACTGTCACGTGATCAACTAAGTATGTGTGTGGGTTTCATTGTAAAGTATACCTGTTCCTTTTACATATACTTAATCATGAAGTTTAATTTTGCACACATTAGTAATTTTTCTTTTAAATAAAAGAGACTAATTTTGTTGTACTTAAAAAAGAAAATGTCCTTGTTTATGGAAAAAATACACTCAAGTATTTAGGGTGACAGAGCATCAGGTCACCAACATATTCTCATATAGTTAAAGGAAAAAATTCCTTGTACTATACTTGTTTTTCTTCAAGGTTGTGATATGTCAAAATGTTTTTTCTTATGTAATGTTTTTTATTTTTCAAAGAGTCAGCAATTAAGAGAGAGAGGCAGACAGAAAAGGAGGACATTAGAGGTTAATATCCAAAATTTATAAAGCACTTACAAAACTCAACGCTAAAAAAACAAATAATCCAATTAAAAAATGGGCAAAGGATCTGAATAGACACTTCTCCAAAGATGACATATAGATGGCCATATGGACAACAGACATATGAAAAGATGCTCAATGTCACTAATCATCAGAGAAATGCAAATTAAAACCACAATGAGATACCCTCTCACACCTGTCAGAATGGGTAACACCAATAAATCAACAAACAACAAATGCTAGTGAGGATGTGGAGAAAGGAGGACTCTGGGGCACTGTTGGTGGGAATGCAGATTAGCGCAGCCACTGTGGGAAGCAGTATGGAGATACCTCAAAAAATTAAAAATGAATCTGCCTTTTGATCCTGTGATCCCACTTCTGGGAATTTGGAAGAACATAAACACCCCTGTGTTCATTACAGTGTTATTTACAATCGCCAAGATATGGAAGCAGCCCAAGTATCCATCAGCAGATGAGTGGATAAAACAACTATGGGACATTTACACAATGGAATACTACTCGGTTGTAAAAAAGAAGACAGTTTTACCCTTTGCAACAGTATGGATGAACCTGGAGAACGTTATGCTAAGTGAAATAAGCCAGGCAGAGAAAGACAAATACCATGATTTCATTCGTATGTGGAATCTAATGAACAAACTGAACAGACATGCAATATAGAGACAGACTCGTAGATGGAGAGCAGGATGACAGCTAAGTTGGGGGGGAGGTAGGAGGTGGAGGGATGGAGCAAAATGAAAAAATGACACATGGGCATGGGCATGGACAACAGTGTGGTGATTGCGGGGGGTAAGAAGGGTATAAGGGGATTAAATGATAAAGAAAAAATAGTTAAGAAAAAAGAGGACATTATAACAATCCCACAATTTCAGGTCATTCACATCACTAACTCTGGAACCAGACTGCTTGGGTTCCGATTTCAGCCCCATTGTTTATTAACTGTGTGACTTGGGGAAAGTTACTTAGCCTCTCTGTACTTCAGTTTCCTCATTAATGAGGATCATAATATTACCTACCTTGGTGAGTTGTTGAAATGGGTTTACATTCGTTAAGTGCTTTGAAGAGTCTGGAACGCAGTATCATGTAAGTGTAAGTAAAATACATAATATGTCCCTGGGGGAATAAGTGGAAAATAAAACTTAATTCTGTTTCTTAATTTAGAAGAAAACACACTAATCTGCACTTGGAGCCAAATGTTTTTTTTCTCCTTAACATTTGGGGGCTTATGTTTTATCCAAGAATAATAATCAACTGAAACTCAGGTGATCTGTGTAGTTATCACATGGGAGAGATGGAAGGCAGGTTAATAACGGTGCCGGAATGTAAAGCAGCTCATAAAAGCGCATGCAGAGTTTAGCACATCTGTCTGAACAGAAAACCTTTTCCATGGTGACCTCCTAGACATCAGAGTCAACCTAGCGCCTTTCCCTGCCAAACGTAAGTCGTTTACTCTGACCAGCAGTGCCACCTACAGGTAAACAGCGTAAAGGCAATTTGATAATATCCGATTCCTGGCCACATTTCTAGAACTACAGAATTACCAGGCTGAAAAAGACCTTCAACCAGCAAATGGCACGGCAGCAGTAGGATCCTTGTTTTTACTTTCAAATCTAAAATCTAATATACCTTGGGAAAGTAAATGTCCTCTTAAGTAACTTACACACAGAGGGAAATTCCATTTAGTTACTAAAATCATAGAATATATGGAAATAAACAAGACACTGCAGGAAATAAACTATAGGATTTTTCAAGAAATTATAAATATGTGAAAACAAACATACCGTATAACTAGATAAAAATAAGTACTATAAATTACTGTATTTTGCTGGGTATAATGAGCACTTTTTTGCCCAAATATTTGAGGGAAAAATAAGGATGTACATTATACATGGGTATGATTACATTCCATAGGTATAATAATCCTGTGTATGATGCATACAGAAAGTGGGTGCACATTTATATGGGAGCTCGTTATACACAGCAAAATACTGTATTTCTTTCCTAATTTATTCATAAATTTAAGGTGATTCCAATAAAAAACCCCAAAGAACTTTTCAAAAACGCGAAATATGCTTCTAAATTTCATTTAGGAAAATATGTAAAACACCCTAATAGCAACAGTCAATACCGACTGAGCCCTCACCATGTGCACTGTTACGTTTATAATTTTTCTCAGTAACTTTTACAGTTGTGTGGGACAAGTATCATTACTGTCCCGTATAGGGGCAGTGCATGGTGTTAGCAGACCAGCATCCACATTTCTTTCCTAATATCGCTCTGAGTTACAAGCAAAGGAACTATCTTCCCTTGAGTTTAGCATTAGGCCTATTAATCCAGTGGGTCCTGCTCTCACCTGACCAAGGGACAGGTAAATGACCCCACATGTAAATGACCCATGCTAGGTAGACTGCCTGCTCTTTCAAATTTTAATTTTGAGTAAATAAACAGCCTAAAAATGGTTAAAGTTCACTCATACTAGCAGTGGTGTTCTGACAAGATAGTTGATTATTACCTCCTGGGCAGTTAGCCTCCTGGAGGGAAGGAATCAAGGAGGAAGGTGATGAGCCCAGAAAGTACCAACAGAATGCCATCTGCACTTGCTGACTGGAGGGCCCGAAAAGGGAACAGTGTTGGCAGAATCCCATCGCTATCGCAGAGGGGACAACTGACAAGGTCTGTGGTGGTGGAGAAAGGAATAAAACCACTGACAAGAACTACCCAGGGTTGGCAGGGAGGGGCGGGGAAAGGAATATCCTGACCTCTGTCTGCTCTTTCTACCGCTGGCCATTCAAAAACCAGAACACAAGGAAAGGCCAGGTGAAGCAGTTCGTAGAGGTCGTCCCCAAAGGACACACAGCAGGAGGGAGAATGTTGGAGGACGGACGTGGAGGAGCAAAGTGAGTCTGACAGCACACTTTTCCAATCTTGGCTAAAGGCAGGTTGGTTCTGCAGCCTACAGCAAGGCAAACTGATATACCCCATATTACAGGCAAGGAAATGAAGTTTAAAGAGGTTAGGTTACTTTCCAAAGGCCACATAATAAGTGTAGTACTCTAAAACAACTTGAATTTAATGAAAAAAAGTTAACAGTCTACAAAAATTAAATCAATGTGACCGCATGTATACATGCAGACTACACAACCTTAGAACACCTGGTATCCTCAGTATGCAGTGTTATGAGAGGCATCAGTGGGGAAAGGAAACCTCCTTTGTCAAATTTGGGGTGGGGAGAATTACTAAATACTTGAAGGGGATATTCATTTAGATCAAACTATTAACACATACCCAAATTCCAAATGGATCAAAGACCAAAATGTCCCTACCACAAAACATTTGTGAGCCCTTCCAATGCAAACAAAACAACAAAACATGGTCTATTTTAAATCCAGATCCTATATCCAATCTTCCATTCAATGTGGGGATGAAGTCCTTTCTTTTAAAAGACTTTTCAAAAACTCCCCCAAAAACCACCATTCTTAAAAGTTCCTGCAGGATATGCTCCAGCAAGAGGAGGAAAACACAGGATCCAGGAAACACAAGACTCTAACACAGAAGGGCAGCAAAGAGAAGTCCGTGGATACTTGTGCAAGAGCCCTATCGAAGCAAACAGGACAAAGGGCACTTGATTCCAGGAAAAATAAAAAACTGAAACTGATATGAGTAATTGGAAAATATTAATAGGCATGTCACAAAGATAACTCAGGGATTTGGAAATGATTAGTAATAGAGTTTCTATTTATATGAAATGTCCAGAATAAGTAAATAAACAGGTACAGAAAGCAGACTGGTGGTCAGCGGGTACTGAGGGG
>PVJD01009835.1:0-59052 GCA_004026545.1 Mormoops blainvillei
GTTTTATGGGCCATTTTGTCCACGTTTCAATTAGTCACAGCTGCCACAGTAACACGAACGCAATCACAGACAATCAGTAAAAAAAAATGGACACGGCTGTGTTCCAATAAAACTTTATTGGCAAAAACAGGTAGTGGGCAAGGCTTGGCCCCCTCTCCAAGTGCCCTCGTGCTCTAGAAAGGATTCACCTCCCCAAGCCACCCTCTCAGGAGTAACCTGAGAGTTTCCATCCAAAAGAGAACCCACGAGCTGTGGGGGCTCTGGAGAGGTGGTGCTAAAGCAATTTTACTTATTTATTTAGAATTCACACCCCACCTATGCCCCAGACACAGCTAAAGTGATACTACAAATTAAATAAGATATAAATCAGGACAATTAAAAATAAAAATGGAACAAAGAATAGTGAAAATGAGTGAAGGAGGAGATGCTATCCGGCACCTGGGGAGAGTTAATTGATCTGGATTTAGTGTTGAGGCCCCTGGCAGCTGAAGTAAAGTGAAGTTAATTGGCCCCCAAGGGGCACAACCCGTGAGTAGGCTCTCATTAGCATCATCCCCCTACCAGTTAATAAAGAAAGGCCGAGCTGAGGTGTGACAGTGTGCCCTACCACTGTGGTGCAGGGACAGTCCCCAATCCAAGAACTTCCTCTTCCCCAACCCAGGGAAATCTTCAACACATGACAATAACAGAAAGGAGGCGCAGGTTTTGAGACAGTCAGGCCGTGCAGTCCTCGGAGGCTGAAGGACTTAATGGATACTCCCCACTTCTCCCTTTCTGATGTGTCAAATGAGATGCTCCCCCTTGCTCACTTCATTGAGTTGTTGGGGGAACCGAAATTATGTATGACAAATGCCCAACCAAGGACGGGGAAAGAGAAAACTTGTGATTCTTGTTAATTCCTCCTACAGAGAGTTAAAATCTTCATTAGACCTAGCTTTTTACATGAACGTCAGCCCTGATACCGTTTGTCTCCGGTGAACGAGGACGGGAAAGAAGGTGGGAATCACGGCAAGGGCCGCAGGGAACAGGGACCTGATGGGCACCAACAAAAATGCCCCCGGAGTGAAAGGCCAGAAAGGGAAACGGCGGCTCTGCAAACAAACCCCACCGCCGGGCGCTCTACGGATCCCAGCCCCTGCCTTCCTTCTGCATGTCTCAAAGCGGCGACAGCACAGCGACAGCTCTCTCTTTATTTCCTTCGCCCGTATCTCAGTCTAGACTCAGACCTTTCGCTTCGCCATCCAATCAAGCCTACTGCCCTCAAAATGGAGGTCTAAGGAGGTGAGGGCCCTTGACGAATTCTTAGAGTGAAAGAAGGCAACGGCTGAGAAGATGCTACAGACGCGCAGGCCAGCATCTCATAAAATCAGTGCTGTCTACTCTGGCTGGAAGAGACGTGGCTTTAAGTGGAGACCTGATTTTTGATGAAGTAACTTTAAGTCACAGAGTAAAAAAGGAAAAAAAAAATCCCTTTTCAACTCTGTCTCAATCCTGATTAAGTTAAAGAAAAAGGTTCCTTTTGATGCTACTATGTCTTTAGCTTCCCTCTAACATTTTCAAATATTCCTTTTTAATACAAGGAGGTCAGGCTTAGAGATTAGGTACTTGGGCAGGAAAGAATACAGCTGAATATAGAAGTAAGACCGTAAACTAGAATATCATTGCACTGTTTTCATTTTAATTGTATTATTTGTGCAGTTATACCATCTACTTAATTACAATCTATTTAGCAAACAATGTTTTCTTTTCAAAATAGTTGTAGTGATAGGAAGTTTCCTTTATAAGTGTATGTATGCATTTACGTAAGCAGTGGATTAATTTAAAGAAAAAAACAGAAAGTAGTAACAGATGAAACAAAAAGACAGCAGAAATTAAGGTGGTACCTGGAAAATTGACACTTCAGAAATAGTGACCGAATCCGGTTCCTTTGTTTTAGGGACAAAGAAACAGAGACAAAGATGCGGATAATGACCTGCACAAAATACCGTGTCAGAATATGGACTTTGGAACCAACGCCCCTAACCCCCTTGGGGACATCACACCACGTGCCTCCACCTCCTTCTGTGCACCCACAAAATGGGGATCTCAGCTGCACGGTCATCATGTTGAGCACCTGGCAGATCTCTAGGCGTAAGACCAGTAAGACCCCACCTATGGGTGACAGATGGTCTGTGAGAAGAATGACTTTGGTGGTATTTATGAAGGCCTGATATTACTTTCATTCCTGTTCCGAAAACGTAACCATTATTATAGCACTACCCACAACTGCCCCTATGCAGGAAAATCTATGTACAACCTCAAGCAAACACTGTACTAGAGAGATTAAGCCCAAGGCTCTGGGATGGACACATCCCCAGTTCAAATCCTAGGCTGGCCATCCGTTAACTACGTGGCTTTGGCAAGTCGCTCTGTTTCTCCTTGCCTCAGTTTACATATCTCTTAAACAGAGACTGATATAACACAGTGGGCTGTTGCTGGGATTAAATCAATTAAAGCATGTAAAGCCGTTAGCAGAGGGCCTGGAATACAGGAAGTGTGCACGAAATGCTCCCTAGTATTATTAGGGCACAGTGACAAGCCGGGCTTCCTCCAGGTCACTCGGCACAATGGTACAATGGTGCTTCCACTGCTGTGCTGGGTCCAAGATGCAGCCCACCAGGTGTGGTGGGAGAAGGACCCACAGCTCTATAAAGTGCAGATGTAAACACATTGCTTTGCAGTGCCTCTGGGGAATGAGATACGGAGTCAGTGAAGGGTGAATTTTAGAAGAACATCCGATTAAAAACACATCAGTAAGAAAAAGCTGGCTATCGGGGTCACGTTCTTCAAGTCATAAACCCTGACCTTAACAACTGCTCCCTTCCCCGCCTGGCACCACGCAGCCTTTCTCCCCAACTCATCCCGTCGCTTTTCCCACATTCACTGCATTTGCATTGAACCTGATGGACCTGACTTTTTCCAAAATGTTTCCTCCTCCTGCATAGCACCCTGTTTAAAAGCCACCCCTGCCCTTCAAAGGAGTTCTTAAACCTCAAAACCCATCTTTCTACATTCAAAATCTTCCCCCTCATTCTTTATCTCTGTCTCCACAGGGTAGCTCCTAATAGGGTCAGTGAATTCTCCCTTAAGGGGTCCCTGAGAAGTAGTGACCCTGGGAAGACGCTGAAGTCTGAGACACCGTTCACTGTCTAAGTTTGCACCGTGTGGGAAGATCGGAATGTCCCTGTCCTGCCTAGACTCCCTGGCTGCCCCACACCAGGGAGAATTAGCTGGGACAGAACATACAAAATGTTTCAGTACTGTGTCTCACATGTAGCAAATGCTTAATAAATATACGTTGTTATTATTTGGAACACATACACACATACACACACACACACACACACACATATATATATTCTAGCACTCTCATACACTGTCTGATTAATATTAATCTTTCTTCAGAATTGCAAGCTCCTTAAAAGTAAAGGTCATACTGTCTTGCTCACTTTTATCACCAGCACTTAACACACAGTAGGTGTATAACATATACTTCACAGCTGATTAAACTCCTCCAGAGCAGGGACACATCTGCTTTATCATTTTAACCACAGCCTCCAGCACAGAGCGAAGCCTTTCCATGCCTGCTCGTCGCATGAATAGGTGCGTGTGTGAGAATATGGATGGATTTCCAGGATGTTCTGGTTAAAATGCTTACCTGATACCCAGTGCTGAGGTTTCGAACACACCCGTAGAGCCCAGTTTCCGGCCACACATTCAGCCTCAAATGCCACAGTCAGTCATCATCCAATTGTGCAAACGCCTTTATTTTGCCAAGAGGGGCTCTCAATCAGGTGATCCATTCAGCGTCCTCTGTTCATGCTTTTTTTTTTTTTAAACACAGCCCCCTGCTGTGGCTTACCAAGATCCACCAAGAACATAAATACCAGAGCCTCAGACTTCCTGCCTCTACCCTACACGACCCAGTCTCCTCTCATAACCTAAGGTTCCAGCGCTTATTTCTTCTCTGCACAAAAGAAATTGTTGACAAACTTCTGAAAATCAGCAAGAATCCATGCAACATCTTGGAGTCAGGTATTACCCAGATGGCAGCCTAATCTCTGGCAACAAACAAAATCCAGAGGGCCGGAAGCACCCGCACCCTCTGTCTCACTGAATATTCACAAACACACCTCGCGTCACGCAGGAGAAACCTTCCCAAATTGCTCCCATCTTAAGTATGCTCGGTAAAGATTCCAGGCCCTCAACAACACTGTACCTGCTTGATTTCCCTTAATGCTATTTTCAACATTAATTTCATCTTTTCATCAATCCCCTTATGATGAGAAGGGTCTTCGTCATGATAGGAAATTCCTGGGAGAAAGGGAATTCTATTCCGGGTGTCTCCATGAAAAAGAATGTCCCATCAAATGCAATAGTTCCAATATCTTCCACTCCAAGAGAAAAATTAATCTTACTAATTCTTCCAAGAACTTTCCAGAAAGAGGGGACTATGTGGCTCTAACTCTTTTCCATTGGCTACTTCAGCTTTTGGGCCATCCGTCTCACTGCCTTCTCTATAGCAATACCCTGCATCTTCTAGCAGGGGTGTCCAACCTTTTGGCGTCCCTGGGCCACACTGGAAGAAGAAGAGTTGTCTTGGGCCACCCATTAAATACACAAACACTAACGAAAACTGATGAGCAAAAAAAAAGGTTTTAAGTAAATTTATGATTTTGTGTTGGGCCTCATTCACAGCCATCCCAGGCCGCACCGCAGGGTGGACACCCCGTAAGGCCTCTCTTCATTGGAGGCTTCTTCGACTTCTTCGTCCTATGCACAGTAGCTTTTTCTAAAGCTGCACCAACTGCTGGTTCTGAATTTGAGATCAGGTGACTCCCAAGTTTACGCAACTAGCAGGTGGTTGGGCAGGAACACACACCTGGTCTTACGACCCCAGTCGGCCTGGGCTCCCAACTCCTTCATTTCTGATAGTATGACCCTTAGTGATGGGAGTTAACATCTGCTGAGCACTTCCTGGGTATCGGGCACTGCTATAAAACCTTCACCTGCATCTGCTCATGGGATCTTCACAACAACTCCGGAAGGCCCCGGTTACCCCCACGTTACCTTTGCGGGGAGTGAGGCAGTACGCTGTTGAGTGCCCTGCCTGACGCTATAGAGCTAGTTGGTGGCTGGCACCCACGCACTCTGGTTCCAGGACCTCAGCCCTTAACCACTAGCTCACTCAGCTCTGACATCTTGACTGTAAGCTTCATATCAAACTGAAATTTATTTACACTATTATGTATGCTTCACTACACCAAGCAGCCTTGAACATAATACATGTTTGATTACCTGGAGACTCACTTACTTTATCACACATTTAATGATGACCTACCATTGGCAAGACATTACCGAGGTATTACAGGAGATGATAAAATACACAAAGATATGATAATAGCATTCCGGATTTGGAGGTGCAATGAGAAGCAGACTTATTCCGAGTGACCTATAGCATCAACAATAGCCTTTCGAGTTCCACAGCCAAGTCGAATTGATAAAGCCAGTCTTGGGGGGACCAACGTGATGTTCTCAATGTATTTCTGTTCTAGCAAAGGGCATTTAACTGAATAAAAATTGCAATTACTATTACCAGCATTTCATAAGAGAACGTACATTTTACCCAGCAACATAAAATAGGGAGGGTATAACCCCAAAATAAAAGATTGCTCCTCAGATTTTGACCAGCATTGAAGAACCATCACGCTACGAGTCTTGAGCAAAGGAGAACGGCGCAAACAGGCGTGGGCACAAAAGGCAAAAACAACAGGCAGAGGTGACAGCAGTAGCCCGAGGTGGGACTAGGGCCTGTGGGCCCTGGCATTCACAAACTGAGAAAGAGGTTAAAAAATCTCAGAGACATTTCAAACCACAGGGTGTGTGCTTCTACAGTTCTTCCTTCAAGGACTTAAAAAATGCTATAAAAATGGAATTAGAGAAGGACAAAAAAATAAAGTTTATGTGTTGGTTTACGGTCCTTTCGCTTTGGGGTTCTGTCTCTGGCGGACTGTCGAGGAAGGCAGCTTCCGTTACGTTATCCGGAAATGTTAGGTATCTCCTAAGAACCCACTAGAGTCAATGGGAAGGGTGTTAATGTTTTTTATTGCTATCCAGGTACAGTTGTGTCCATTCTCCCCCCACCCCAAGGATGCTGGTTAACAAAAGCCTGAAGACCGACTTCCTCCCAGATTCCCACCTCCTCCCCTGGGTGCGCCGGGAAGCTCCTCACACAGACTCTCCTCTTTGCTCCGAAATTTCCTGCAAAGGCTGGAAACTGTGCCTGAAATTCCACAGTTACAGTGGCTTCTTTATGTAGAGTTCTAAGGGATTTTCTTGCCCTGGGAGTAGGCGTCATTGTCACTTGCTCAGCCTCTCCCTCCTTCCTAGCTCCTTTCCGGAGCTAACTAGATATTCCTAAAATGCCAATTTTGAGAGCGAAGAGATTAAGGGCAGACACGACACACAGACAGACCTGGTTTGGGCTCAAACTGTGGAGCCCACTCTCTAAGGCTGGCAAGTCAGGTCAACTCATTTAACCTCAGTGCCCACATCAGTCAAAACTGTACCTCTTTCATAGCATCTTATTTTTTGAGCGTTCAATGAAATGAGTAATGTAAACCATTAACACGGTGTCTGCCACAAATACAACAGTTAAATGCTTGGTAAAAGGCAGTTATCATTATAATTGGATCTTCTGGTGTTCTGAGGCCAATTTCAGTGTGTCTGTGGGGTGAGGGGGTTGCTACGTCAACCACAAGCGATGCCTGAACACCAGCTGGGTGTCCTACAACTCAACTCAATTCTGACACTATCTACCCAGAAACAGCATCCGATCCCACAGGTTAAGGGCTCAGTCCTATAAGAATGTCCCTCCCCCAACACTGCAGATGCCACTCACAAGTCCAGGTCACCACCTCTGTCTGCTTCTGACTGACCGGCTATCGATTGGAGGGTCCCACGACTCCTTCCTTGGGTTTGATTAATTTGCTAGAGCAGCTCACAGAACCCAGGAAACCCGTTTACTCACTAGATCTTTGGTTTATTATAAAAGGATATAACTCAGGAACAGCCAGGTGGAAGAGCAGCATAGAGGAGGTATGAGGAAAGGGCCCAGAGCTCCCACACCCTCTGCAGAGGGTGCAGAGGGTGGGCCCCTACACCACCCTCCCAGCCGCTCCCCGTGTTCACCAACTTGGAAGCTCTTCGAACCCTGTCCCTTTGGAGTTCTTACGAGGCTTCCTTACTCAGGCATGACTGATTAATGTATTATCCATTGGTGAGATTCAACCTCCGGCCTCTTTCCCTTCCCCTGAGGTCAGCAGGGTGGAGCTGAAAGTTTCAACCCTCTTAATCACTGGTTGGCTGCGGGTGGCTCCACTGACAACCAGCACCCACCCATGCTTTCCAAAAGTTATCTCATTAGCATAACAAAAGGCACCTTTATCTCTCTCATCATATAGGAAATTCCAAGGGTTTTTGAAGCTCTGTGCCACAAAGGAGGATGAAGAGTAAATATACATTTCTTACTATAAACCACAGTATCACGTTGGGCTACTTTCTTGATTACATCTATCAACGGCTCCCTCCCACCTCTAGATGTCAACTAGGAGCTGTTGTCACTTTACCCCATTATTATCCATGTTTCCCTCTCCAAGCCTCTTTCCAGCATCTCTACCTTTGTTTTCTAAATTCCCTGCAGGTCTTTTCAGCATGTCCCAACTGTTTTACCCCTCTGTTACCTTTTCCCAAGCCGATCCCTCTGCCAAGAATGCTGTCCTGTCCTATCCCCATACCAAACCTAATAACCCCATATTCTTTAATATCCAGTCCAAGGCCATCCCTTTGAAGAAGCCCCTGCTCCCCCAGGAAGAGGACAGCACAGCCTATTCATGACCCTATGCCAACGCTTATCATGCCATCGCGCATGTGGGCTTTTGGAAGGTATGGACTTTGCCTTATTCAAATCAGGATCGCCCACACTGTAGCAGGACATGGTGCATGGCATTCATCTAGAATGTTCCGTGAATAAATAAGTGCATAAAAGAATAAACAAACAAAATGAACTGACACGGGAATAGCAGGACTTGATCTGTGTGGCATGAGCGCAGCATTTCACAGTTTGCAGAGCCTTTGGGTTTTAATTAAACCATTTGATCCTCACAATATCCTGGGGCTTTCCCAGGAAATCCAGACTCAGAGTGTTTGAGTGACCCGCCAAGTTAAAGCACGGCAAAGTAAGGACTTGACCTCAAGTCTTCCAACGCCTAGTCCAATCCCCCTTCCCTAACAAATACAGATCTTATGAAGAACTAACAATAGTTTGTTCAAAAAACTATGTAGGATTTAGCTTAGGATAGGGGACAGACAAAAATTAGAACAGCGTTGATGTTTCCATTGCAAAGAAGAGCAAAGAATACTAAATGCGGGGTGCCCAGCACACATAGGGGAGCACAGAGGCACTGGCTGGGCACAGGGTAGAACCTTCAGTGTGGGGAAATGATAACCAACAAGGTAGTGGAAACTGACTTTTCCAATTTCCTGATTTCACTGATGGCCGAGCCCATTTCCTGTACTGCACTGCTTGCTACAACTGAAGTTTCAGCCCTTGGAGAGAAGCCGAGAGATTTCTGCAAATGTTTTCTCTTCAACAGATGGAGCAGAAACCGAAAAGCATTACAAGGAAGATGGATCGGTGCGTCACATTTGCAACAATAAAAATACAACGACGGTTAAAAGCAGTCTCAGTTAAACAGAACTGGGAGCCCAGGGTTGGCCTAAATCTTTTTTTAATTAAAAGTGAAGGAGAATTTCAAAGTTCTATTTCAGCCCCGTGGAGTGTCAGAGCAGTGAATTTGGAATGTTTATGTGGCTTGGCTGGGTGTCAGACTGCCTGAGATTCATGTGGGTTCAGATCGTAGCCTGAGAAACCCCCAGCATAGGACGCTGGGAAGGGATGGGGGGAGGGGAAAGCACACAGACAGGAAAACCTGGGTATAAACCCCCTGTCTCCCAGATGCTATTCCCGAACGGCTCACTCTGTCCACACTCCCCTGACCCCAAGATCAACCACACAGGCTTACTTTGCTGGATAACTATGGTTTCAGCTGGTGCATAGATGTTTACCATATACATATTCATACATTCACATACCCATACATACAAAGTAATGTATGTCAAAAAAAGAAATGCATGCATACCCACATACCCATGAGCATGAGTGTGAGCTCACACACACACACACACACACACACACACACCCTGCATTCACACACCAGTACACTAGAATCAACATATAAACAAAAAAGTCTTAAACAGAGAGACTCCATTTCAAACACCAGCCCTGATCACCTCAATTCTAAGAGCCTTAGTTGGCCCATCTTCAAACTAGAAACTGTGATACCTACAATCACTACTTCATGGCTTAAAAATCAAGTATAAAATCAAATACAGTAGGATGCATGAAAGTACTTATTTCATTGTCAGAAACACAGTAGATGCTCAACAAAGGTATATCGAAAGCCACATAATCATTTACATATCTTACTTATTCATGAGCACATTCATTTCCACATAAGTTTATCCACATTCGAATGCACACAGGAATCCATGAATACATTCAAAGGCAATTGCACGCTCATGTGAAAAATACCCAAACTCACAGTGTGCGTGAGCAACACATGCCCACACGTGTACACACACACAGCTCCCGTGGTGGGCAGCAAAGCATCCTGCACGCCCCACACACTTCTTTAAGCCAGGTTCTTCCTGCACTTGTTAACACATGCCATTCAATCTGAGGTCCCGTGAGAGAATGTGGAAGAAACGGCTGCTACATGCAAAATGAGTGCCAGGTTAAAAATTTTTTAAAGTCTTGGCAAAACAAGCCAATACGTCAGAGGAAACATAAGCAAGGATGCAGACCAACAACAGTGCACCGTGCGCACCCAAGAGGGGCCTCTGAGGGAAAACACAGGAAGGCTGGGTGCCCAGAAACCCCTGACATGCAATACACTTCTCTAGAAACCTTGCAGGAGTCGCACAGAACCGCGTTATTGCCACTAACCTCCTACCACCACTGTCCCAAGAAAGGAGACCAACAGTTAGGGGGCTATTTTCTGAAAGGACAGCATGGCTAAGATTGGCCAGCATGAACAATTACAGCAGGGAAAGTCATGGATTCCTATTTTGCTTCAAGCTTTCTATGAAAATAAGTGTCTGTTTCAGATGTCAGTGACGTCAACAATCACCCCACCAAAAGTGTTAATGGCATTCAGAAACTCTACCCGTTTCCACCGTTGGTGCCCCGGGCCAACACACTCACCATTAGTGTTATTAAGCATCATATTTTCTTTATGGTTACATTTTTCCTGTATAGAGATTCTCAAGAATGTTTGTATTTTTAAGGCTATATTGGTATTTTCCATGAACTGGGAAGCAGGGTGGACCAGATAACCATAAAATTCCATTCTCTCCTAAAAGACTCTTACTTCATGATTCTATGATTCTTAAGATTTGGTGGTACTAAGAGTTTATTTTTATAGTCTGTGAATATTATACCCTGTGAGTTTATGAGATTCTGACTCTTGAGTTTTTATTATTCTGAGATTCCCTGATTCCAAGGTTTGATAGATCTTAAAATTCTACAACTATGATTCTAAAATGCCAGTATTATAAGAATCTGACACTTTGTGCTTACAGTTCCAAGCCACCAATACCTGGATGCAAATGCGTTTGTTAGACTCTTCCTCAGGAGACAGGCAGAACCTAAATCAGGGTCAACGAATCTCTCCAAAAAGGAGGAAGGCAAAGTAGTTGTAAAAAGAGGGGAAAATGCCCAATAAAAGCTCCTAAAACACACCCCTAGGTTTTCCAAACACCTGCGTTAGCCCAGTCTTCGTCCATGGCCTAGAGACTGAGAATGTCTATTGCAAGAATTCAGGTGTCATAGAGGCGAGGCTTGGCGGTCGCTTGCCGTTCCACCCCCAGCATCAACACAAGGCCTGAGCCCAGCAGGCCCTCAGCAAACGCTGTGTGATGGAGCGAGTCCACAGACTCACTGCAGCGCTCTTCCTCTTCTTCATTTCCACAGCCTCTTTCCAACCGTACTCCACCTTTTTCCTCCTTCCTTTTCTTTCAGCCCCCTCCTCTTTCTCCATCACCTCTTCAGAGTATGCCAGAATGCCCATGGGTGACAATTACACAGTCCTCACCGGAATCCAGGGATGGGTGGATTACTATCCCCGTTATACAGGTGACAAGCCTGCTCCTTAAAAATGAAACAACTGACCAAAGATCACACAACTAATGTGGAGGAAAAAAGCCTCCAATCCAAATTTTCTGACCCCAAGCTCAGTCCTCCTCCCTGGACCCCAGAGCTGCCTTACCATGCTCTTAATAATAACACAAATAGCTTCACAAAAGATTAAGAAAACCAGTGTCTCAAGAGAGGGCCTCGCTTCCCATTCCTGAATTTAAGTCTGAATTCGCTGTGTCAGTCAACACCAATTCTCCTTTCAAGATAATGGAGGGCCTACCACACCCAACTGTTCATTTCATTTTCTGCATTTTCTCCTTCTCCTGAGAGTGCTGTACATGGCATGTGTTTATTTTTCAATTAAAGCAAATTACACTTAATTTTGTTTTGAGAACTTTTTTTTTAAGAATTCCACAGCCCAGGGTGAGATAATTGAGACCCTGCTGGTTTTGGAAGCGCTATTTAGAGAGAGCAGGCCTAGATGCTACACAACCTCAGCGGAAGTTATCCTTAACCCCTCCGTCTCCCTTGTCCCACCGTCACAGGCTCTGCAACCCGCCCACTCCTCGGTCACTGCCCCGGCCTAGAAGGACATCGTCTGCCATCTGAACCATGACCATAACCTGATACCAGACTTCCTCTCTCTCCTCCTCCTCATCTTCCTTAATCCCAGATCTAATCAAGTCCGACATTCTAACAGCTCCCAACAATTTTCTAAACACAGATTACTTAGTATGAGTTCCAAGGCTTTATAAGGTACACCCCTAGATTGTTTTTCTGGCTCTACCCCTTAGCATGCTCTCCAGTCACAAAGCACTACTTCCTCTCCCACTCTCTAGTAGAAAGCCCTTTCTCCGCCTTCCCACTGGCTACTGAACCTTCATGGCTCACACAGACAGACCCCTCTCTGCTTCCTAACTTGCTGTAGCTCCAATTTCAGGTACCTGTATTATCTTGGGTTGTATACATGCCTCCTATCAGACCAACTCCCTGATCCCCCAAATTCTACCGCTTAAAATGTTAATTGCCCAAGTAACAAACAGTCATTAGAGGATTATTATGAAAGACAGATCAACAGAAGTGGGAGAATAAAACTCCTTCCTAACGTATCACCCAGAGATAACCACTCAAACACTGGGGTGCATGTTAAGCCATGCTATACACAGCATTTTGTACCTTAAGTATTTTTAACTAATAATTCAACAAAAATATGTCCGTGTTGATAAATGTCATGGGTGCCATGTACTGAGCCCTTACCACACATGAGGCACGGTGCTACGTGCTGTGTATGTGTGACATCCATTCTCACAGCAACACCGCCAGGGAGATGCCGCTGTTCACCCCACTTTGTCCATCACAGTCCCCGCCTTCATTCCTCTCCCTAACTTCTGAACCTGCTCCTCCGCTATCACTCCTAGTGGCTTGTTGAATATTCTTGACGAGTTCACACATAGGTGCTACAACCCTCAATCTAGAGTGGAGGAAACCAAGGCTCAGCGCAGGAATGCCATTTGTCCAAGGCTACATGCTGAGTCGGGGTTGTGTCAAAGCTTCGGACTCTCGGCCTGACTTGAAAGTGTGGTCGGAAGCCTGCGCGCTGCAGTTGGAATGCTAGCCCTGCCGCTGGCTGACTCTGTGGCCTTGGCCACACTGCCTGGTGTTTCTGTGCCAGTTTCCTCATCTATAAAATGAGAGTGACAACGGCAATTCCTCAAAGAGATATTGTGAGGATTTAATGAGTTTATATGATCGGAGCTTTGAACAATGCCTGGCAGATCATCAGCATTATATAAATGTTAACTATTATTGCTTTTTATTATTATTACACCCTGTTGCATTAGACGAAATGTTGCCCATGACCCCAGGTATGTTCTCCAACTGGAAATGTCTTGTAGGAAAGAGATTATTACCAGCTTCGAGGCACTACCTTGCAAATG
This sequence comes from Mormoops blainvillei, assembly GCA_004026545.1. NCBI lineage: Eukaryota > Metazoa > Chordata > Mammalia > Chiroptera > Mormoopidae > Mormoops > Mormoops blainvillei. Next base: position 13,234 of record PVJD01009835.1, read on the forward strand.
AGCTTGCTCGTTTTTATCAATCCCTTGTCCCCCTATGTGGCAATGTGATACCAGCAATTAGAGGAGAGACTGAGAGTAGGAAAAGGTTCAGAAATATGTCAAATGGCTGAGACCGGTTTCTTTATTCTGAATATTACCATGGGTCAGAAACCAGAATAAAGACACAGGACAGTTGGCCATTAGAGCTGAAAGTTATCCTCACCCTAGTCCAATTTAATTTTCTCTCTCTCCCTCTTTTTTTTTTTTTAAATATAAAGGATTTTCTCTTTAAGATTCAGCAGTATCTGAGTTGGTGTCCCCACCTTGGCCCTCAGCGGCCCACGGCATCACAGCTCGTAATTTGGTTTTCCAACCTGTGAGACCAGGGCACTCAGTGTGTGCTTATAGGAGGACGGCGGCTGGACAGCACAGAGTGCTGCTTGCTCTGGGGTGAACTGTGTTTATCATCTTTCTCCTCACGATTCCCCTCTTCTTCATTGTTACAATTTATTTTACCAAGTGCTTGCATGTCTTAACATGCTTTATCTCATTTACCCTTTTTTGTCACACTCTGACGTTGAAATTATTCTCCCCATTTTCTTGATGCAGACCTTGCGGCTCAGAGGCGAAAGGATTTGCCCCAAGCTATGCAATAAGTGATAGCATCAGGTCTTCAGCCCATATCGTTCAGACACAGCACAGAATGTTCTTTCATTGGTCTGAACTCCTGCCATCAGCCCTGTAAGGTGTCATCCAGCTCTCAGCAGCTTGGTGGCCTCCCAAAATCAAGGCTGATTATTGCTGCTGGGTCTATATTGTCTTAGGTCAGGTCCATTGTTGCAAATCTTCAACCATTCTGTGACGCAGGGCCTGCCCTCCATTCCTGTCTTGTAGACATCTAAATGAGAAAGGCATCCATCTGACACGGTTCAGAGGATGTTATAAATGGCACCACTGATGGGAGCCTTCTTAAATCTCCTTAATAACCTGCACTTTCCTTTCTCTCCTTTACCTGTCAACACCGTGCATATCTTCCCCTCTTCCCATGTTTTCTGGCTGCCAACTTCATAGCCTCTTAAAAATACTAATTTAACTTCACAGTGCCTCAGCGGGCGCTGCCTTAGCTTTGCATGTTTATTTGTGCCTTTAGGGTGCGGACGTTCAAGGGCTGCTGAGGCCGGGGACAGCGTCACAGAATAAGCTACTTTCTAACTCTGGGCTAGAGCTACGGTCTTATTTTTCTTGGGGATGGAATCACCAAAACTACCTTCGGTAATAGTAGCACTTTTAAAAGTAACTCATGAAGTAGCAGAGTGAAGGTGGCATGAATTGTAACTGCCAGGTGTTGCGAAAGATTATATATATATATGTATGTATATATATATATGTATGTATATATATGTATATGTATATATGTGTATATATATGATCTTTCTCTTTGTCTAAACATGCATGCACACATACATGCACAGGTATATATCAGGAAAACAATATTGCCTTGGCTGGTGTGGCTCAGTGGATTAAGCATCGGCCTACGAACCAAAGGGTCTCCAGTTCAACTCCCCAGGCAGGGTACATGCCTGGGTTGCGGGCCAGGCCCCCAGTAGGGGGCGCACAAGAGGCAACCACACATTGATGTTTCTCTCCCTCTCTTTCTCCATCCCTTCTCCTCTGTCTAAAAATAAAAAATAAAAAATAATTTAAGAAAAAGAATATTGAATGGGGTTGAGAATAGGTAGGAAAAAGAAGAACAATAGATATAGGAGGAAAGGTTCAAGGCCAAGTTCTCCTTTCCTAGGAATGGAACTTGAGTGTAGATATAGCCGTAAGATCATGTACTATAAGAATGTGATATGAGGGGTGGGACTTCTAGCTAAAAATAGAAACTGGGGACACATTTGGCCAATAAACCTATAAAACTCCCAAAATATTCAAGTTCACTAATAATACGAAAATGAAAATAGCAATGTGATGCCATATAGCATTAACAGTTTGTTTCCTAATGCCAGCATTCAGTCTTGGCAAGAATGCAGGGAATAAAAGACACTCTTGTGTGGCATTGGTGGAAATCTGTATTGAATACAGCCTTTTATGAAATGTGATTTTCGTTCTTTCATTTAAAAACAAACAAACATTGTTTACTGAACACTAATTTTGTGCCAGATACTATTCTAGGAGCTGTAAATACAGCAGTGATCAAAACTGACTTGTCCCTGCCTCCTTGGGGCTAGCAGTTGAGTGAGAAAGGAGATAAATAGATAAACATACAGGATGTCGGATGAGTGTATTAGAGATGGCAGGTAACACGGTGGGAGAGGACTTGCTGTTTTGTACAGGTGGGCAAGGGAGGTCCTCACTGAGGTGCTGACATTGGGGCAGAGCTCTGTTAAGTCCCTGCTACAAAACAAAGAATATATGCCATGCCTGACCCACACACTTTGCCACGCTGCGGCTGGTTTCGTAGTTGTGACATTTCAGCCATCTCTAAATATTGTCGATGAAGATCCTTTCATCTTCTCTTGCCCTGACCCACGTGGCTCAGTTGGTTGAGCGTCATCCTGCAAAGTAGAAGGTCACCAGTTCGATTCCCAATCAGGGCACATGCCTGGGTTGTGGGCCCAGGGCACATGCTCTGACTGGGGCACATACAAGAGGCAACGGAACGGTTTCTCGTACACATCGATGTTTCTTTTCCTCTCTTTCTCCCTCCCTTTCCCTCTTTCTGAATATAAATAAATAAAATATCTTTAAACAATCCTTCCAGAACCCCCTCAAATTCTATCCTATGTCCCTACCTAAATCTATAATTTCCACTGTCAGGGATGAGAGAGGGAAGGGCAGGCAAAACTGTGGCTGATGAAGTGATAATTTTAGGAATCACTTGTAAGGCTTTGCTAGACTTTGAATGATGCTGTCCTGTTGAGGTGCATCCAGGATAAAATTCTCGATGACCCCTCTCAGCCCGCTCTTGCCTCGGCCATCTCTGGCACCGAAATATGAGAACCACTTTATCTCAAAGAACCATCCCTCCAAAATGTGTCCCAGCAGAAAAGAACAGATTACCACCCCCTGCCGAGTTATCTATTTTTTAATCTTCCTCTACATTCCTAAGCATACCAAAAAACACTAATTTTATTGTTTAAATGACCCCTGTGCTTCATGCAGATGTTTTTATAGTGCCAGCCAAGGTTCCCTGTAGGTCCTCCTCCATGCCTGCCTATAAACTCAGAGCCCATCAAACTCCATGAGAAATCTAGCTTACTCACTACTGTGTACTCGTGCACTAAAACGTACTCACTGAGGACGAGTGCCTGGGTCAGAGCTCTCGGAAGACTCTTTTGGGGGTTTCCAGGGTCTCTAAGAATTCCAAAGCCCACCAGAGTTTCATCTACTTTTGTGGACTACAAATCCTTAGAATGGAGATGTGAGAACTGACCCCTTGGAAGTGTGGGTCCTCTAAAAAGCTGTCCTCAATGTCTGCCCTTGCTCCACCTGAGGCAGCTTGTAATCTATCATTTGACTGTGCCACATTTCCCCTAGGGTCCCTTATTTCTCACAGAGGTCCCCACTGGTTCATTTGCGGGACCTCTGAAAGGCCAGATAAATTATATCTCAGAAACCCCTCCGGGCCAGTATTGGGTTAACCCTTACAAAGGGTTCTGGCTGTTTAGACAGGTCATTTACTTAAGAGCCCTGCTGCACCGACCTTAGCGGTTTACACAAAAATGATTGCATCTCGCTTTTGTTAATTGCCTTCTGAATCTACTTCCTCACCCCCGGGGGGATACAGTCTCCTAGGTGTTCCCAAGATGGTCCCAACATCGTTGTATGCAGCTCTGCTCCCGTGAGAAAAACCTCTGCAAACGGAGAATGGGATTTGTTCAGAATGATGTATTTTGTGTCCCCACCAGGCTCCCTATTCCTACGTGTGTCCTCCACTGGAGAGCAGACAGCCAGGGTAATTTACCAGTCTGAACTTTCTCACACTCCGTCTATTTAGTCTCTGCTTCTTAAGTCCACTTGCAATTTCCAAAAGAGAGTTCCTTTGAGAGACAAAGATCCCCTTCACCCTCAAACGAAAAAAAAAAAAAGAAATTAATTTCACTTTTCCTCAGCCTCATTATCTTCTTAATTGTCTTCTTTGCCCCCTCAGTAGCAAGGACTGTCCACGGATTTCTAGGCAGCCTTTGTAGGCTACTGTGTTCCAGAAAAACAGTGGTTTTTCAAGCTACCACTTAATCACTTTGGTGTCGAGAGTTAGAGTAGCAGCACATCTATCCCATGCAGCCACCCTGTCTTGGGTCACAATCGGTGTCTTGCAGTGTGATTTTCAGATTTGCTCATTTTTGAGGAGACATCTAAACCTTATGATGAAACATGGCTGTCATGCGTGTGTGTGTATGTGTCTCTCTCTACTTTTACAAGAATTTCGTCACACAACATTTCCAAAGAGCTTAGCAAACTCTTCTGGTGAGGCGGGACATAGTTTGGTCCTTCTCAGTTTGCAGAAGGCAAACCCAGGAAGGGGACAGATACGTTCATGAGGTGGCCCAGGCATACAGCGGCTGGACCAAGGACTAGAATCAGGTGCCCTGTGCTCTCATTACATGAAATTTAGAATGAAGAGGGATGTAAAATGAAAAGATACCATCCCTGACCTCCAAGACCTTGAGTCTTGGCCACCCTCCTCCTCCTCCTCCTCACCATCCCTACCTCGGTATCCTCTTCCAATCTTCCACTTCCCCCAACTCCTACAGAACTTCTGAAATGACAATCACCAGTCTACCACGAGTGGTAATTATTTACAGACAAGCAGATCTCCGCCATAGATCACCAGCACCTTAGCAGGATTTATCACCATACACCCCAAGTCATTTCATTTGAGGCCCTTCCCAGAAAAGATATGCAATAAATATTTGCCGATCCAAACTGATTCCAGCTTTCTTCCTTTTTCACCAGATTTCATTTCGATTACCTCCTCCCCAGGTATTCATTCCCTTCCTCATATTTCTCCCCACTTTCCCTCTTTCCGTTTTCCTCCACCCTTTAGATTTGGGTATCTCCAGAATGTGTAGCACTTGGAGCAGGACTAGAGATTAAGACGAGAAGGATTCATTGAAATGACTGATAAAATATCAGCTTCTATCAATCTCCAAACTCTCCTCAACTAAGTCCTCAGACTACCTGCTTCCCAGACAGGGAGATTCCAAAAAAAAAAAAAAGTCAGCCTTTCAGTCCCGCATCTCGGATAAGGCCTCTATGATCTGGCCTCCGATAAGGCCTCTACCTTTCTTATTTTGATCACATGGCATTCTCCTTCTTATCCAAAAGCTCGCCAACACTATCCCTTAAATCTTCTAAGCTTGCCCCTGTTTGGTGACCTCATCTTTGTTCTTGTCTCTGCCTCTAACATTCTTTCCCCACCTAATCCCATGGCAGGTTCCTTGTATCTAAATCTGGCTCCAACATCACCACCTCAGGGAAGTTTTTCCCAACTGCCCTGTCTAAAGTTCTACCATCGACACTCCTTTCTAGACTATTGCCCCAAATTATTATTTGTATGACATTTATTGCTCTACGAAATCAGTTTGCTTCTCTATTTTTGACTCGTTTATTATCGAACTCTCCCCACTAGATTAGGAACTTCATGAAAACAGGACCATGTTCATGATACATTTCTAATGTCTAGATCTGTGCTGTTCAATAACAGTAGTTGCTAGCCACATATGAGTATTTAAATTATAATAAAATTAAGATTAAAAGGGCAGTTCCTCAGTAATATGGCCACGCTGTAAGCACTCAGTGGTTACATGTGGTCAATGGCTATCATACTGGGCAGCCCAGAGAACATAACCATTATCACAGAAAGTTCTATTTCCCAGTATTGGTCTAGAGCACTAACTGAAAAATAGTGGGCACCCAACAGTTGTTGAATAAATGAACGAATGGACGAATGACTCTTTGTAATCTCTCAACTGCAGGTCACCCTCCCCATTTTTGTGGTTTCCAAATCCTAGAAGTGAGATAAACTAGACAACATCCTGCTTGGGGAGGGGCCCAAACAAATGGTACAGGAGATGAGGCTGTGAAAATGGCCCCATGTCGTCTAAACAAGAACACTCATGGTGATATGATCGTGCTTCCATGATATAGGAAGAGCTGATAATTGGGAGAGGACTATACTTTGTGTTGCATGATTGCAGGGCCTTCGAAGGCAGATTCAGGGTTAGGGTTCCGGTAAAGCTCTTTCTAGATAACGTAGGCTGGTTTGTGTAGTAATGAGTTTGCTGTTGCTAAAAGTACTAAAAATGAGACTGACTGGCCATGTGTTACGGATGTTATAAAAAGGATTCTTGATTCTTCAATGAGGAGACACCTGAAAACACAGATCCTTTGATTCAGTGACTTCATGACGCCTTCATAACATCAATTTCAGAGAGTTAATAATGACCTCCTCACTGTCCCTGGCATCTACTGAACAACCCAATCCTGCTTGCCACCCACAGTGGTTACCATGAACTCAGTGGTCCACCAGAAAGAGCAGACATGCCACGGCAAGGACTTAGGTTTGAATCTCATTTCTGTTCTTTATGGGACCTTTGGCCAGGGACCTAGCCAGCATGAGTTCTTCCGAAAAGGGGCCTCTCTCTGCCTCCCTGGGGGAGAAGAAAGATGAAATGAGAACAAATCCCTGGAACACAGCAGGGAAATGCTCACTTCAAGTAATTTTACCTGTCTGTATCATCACTGATATCCCTATATTAATAGGTATGGTGGTGCAATTTTGAAGCCATAATTGCATTGCTTTGAGTGAATATGAAGGAGGGGAGGAGGAGGGGGAGGGGGGGAGAGAGAGAGAGAGAGAGATTACAGCTTCTGCTGAGACGGGAAAACAGCAACAGCAAACATTTATAGAACAACTACTACGCGTCAGTCCTTGGGGATTAAAAAAAAATGCTCCGAAAAAGGCCATATGGAAGAGGGCGAGTGAGACATATACCCACAGGGCTATAAAACAGGACAAACAGAGGTGCAAGTTAAAACAGAGTTTCAGGGAATATTACACAAAAGAACAGGAGAGAAAGAGATGAATTCCAAAATAAGATTCTGGGAAGACTTCCTGGGAGGGTCATTTGAGCTGGATGTTGAAATGTGGGTGGGGTTTTATAAAGTAGATGCTGAAGTTGAGAAATAAAGGGGACAAGATAAAGGTGTTCCTTAAGGAATGATGGGAATGAAAAACAACGAAGGGGAATATTTGGGGAATGACATTTGGAAGCTTGTCCTTTTTACATGATTCCCATCGTGTCCTTAACACGACTACCAGGGGCTCACTGGCCAATCTGTCCATCTTTGGAATGCAGCGAGTGCGATGCAGCGGGGGAAGAAGGGCGGGATAGCTCTAACTTCCATAGCCCGTTTGGGTGATATATACTAGTGACTTTGTCTAAGCAATCGGGAGGCGACAAACTAGAGAATGCAAATCAGGAAATATCTCTTTATACAACGGAAGGCCCTGGGGCAAAGACCTTTCCAGACAAACGGAGGATTTTGTGGTCAACAGTACAAACTCTTGCAAGCACCAAGATGTTTTATTTAGACTGAGCAGCAGAGAGTGTAGGGAGTGTTTTTAAGGTCCCCACCTGCACCGTTTCAAATAAACACGCGGCAGCCTCGGCTGGGCCATCTAAACCCAACAGGGGCCCAGGGGCTTATTTGGAATCTCTAAGCAGTTTCTCCTTGGTTGAAATGGAGTCACAGCTCCCCCTTCTGGGAACTAAAGTGCCATCCAGCACCGGAGAAGTCTGCGTGGAAAAGGCTCTATTGCAGATGGGCCTGAACCCCCATTTTTTTCCCCTCAGTGCTTGCCTGCACCCAGAAACGCACATCTAGGAGTCTGGCAGCATACTTCTGGGTGGGTCTCATTCTGACTTCTTAAAAGCCCATCTTTCACAGGGTTTTGTATGTGTCCTTCCCTGTGACGACGTGTCCCAGTCTTCCTGGGGGTGATGCCGTTATAGGGGGCAACGCAAATTGGTGCGGAGGTTGCAATTCCCTTCTGGGGGGCTACGGCAAGTACGAAAGGCTTCTGGATCTATGTGTGCACATGTCTGTGTGAGTGTGTGCACGCATGTGTGCCCACCCAGGCTATGGTGACTGAGATATGCAAGATGTACAAGGGTGAGATTCTCATCAATATGAAGACATTAATTTGCCGGAAGTATTCGCATCAGTGGATGGGTGTACACTTGGCTCTAGGGAAAGCAAACCACTTCTTAATAACGAGCCCTGGTACAGTTCAGATGCTCTACAGTCATAGCTAGTATTGGATTCCTGCCTGTGTGTAATTCTCTGAAGACATTGGAGAAAGAATGTATGTTGTGTGTGTGTGTATGTGTGTCTGTCTGTCTGTCTGACTGAGGCATTTGACCCTTTCTCTCCGGGCTCATGGTTCCAGCTGGAGCAGCTTTGAAATGCATCTCTGAAATGAGAAGTTTGATGATGGAAGACAAGCGATTGCCGTGGGTGGGAGCGCAGTGGTGGGATAAGGGTGAGGAGCACTATGCAGTCCCTGGACAGTGTGGCACTGCCCTGGGCGTCAGGCTTCACCGATCCTGGCCCTGGGCGTACCAGCAACTCCTTAGAGGGAACTCTCACCCCCTCTCTGGGCCACAGAGTCCTGCCTGCCTGCTCTTTAACATTCCCTCCAGATCTGATCGGCTATGGATTGAAAAAGAGAATGTAAGCAGTTCCTGACATGGGGCCTCCTCCTCCGCCTTCACACCCCTGCCCAGAGTGAACTTGGGAGCTCTGTTCTGATGTGAGTTTCTGGGAGCAGGTTCCCTGTGGCCTGCAAAGGCTCCAGTTTCAGGAATCAGCCTCTGGCCAGAGAATGGCGTGTCTGCAAGTGCTTGCAGGTAGCACCGGCACCCACCCGCCAGGGCAGGTTCCTGCCAATACATGTTTGCTTTTATCTCTCCCCAGAAGATGCATACATACATACATATAAATAATTTTTAAGACAAGTATATTTCTACTTTTATTTTCCCAAAAGGTCTTCTCAGTGGCCCCTTCCCAGCCAGACAAGAGTGATGTGTCCCAGCACCTCAGCCCCTGTCCTCCCCTAGCCTTGCTTCTGAGAGCCAAACGGCTGCCTCTTACCTTGGAAAAGTAACAGCTGCCGAATCTGGAAGCCATGAACAGCAGTAAAACTCAGCATTTTTGCTGAGCAAGGCAAGCCTTTAAGAGGCAGCCAGGAATCAAATCAGTGGCTGGCCCTGGAGTCCCAGCCCAGCAGGACCTAGCCAGGGTGGCCAAGGGCTTACCTAGGGAGCCTCCTAGGAGGTAGAGGAAAGGAGGCCTTGGCCTGAACTGTCTTCCTTACTGAGATTCTTCCCACCACCCCCCGTGCCCTTGGCAGTATTTTGGAGCCAAGTGAGAGATGTGAGGCGCAAAGAGCAGGACAGCAGTTTAAGTCAATTACCGCCATATCCTGCCAGGAGTTCTCCACCCACAACCCGTTCCCAAATTGTAGGTCTCTGTCAGTCCTGAAACACACACGCCCATGCACACGCACACGCACACGCACACGCACACACTCTACCCCTCTGCCTTCCCCCAGTATCCTCCTAACTCCAGAGGAGCCATGAGGAGGTTCGGTGTAGGAAGAGATTCTCTGGGGCTTCCCAAGCCTCTCTGAAACGGGGAAGACAGAAAGGAATCTGTTTTAGGAAAGTACCCCATCCATCTCCTTCCATATTACCCAGCGCTTTCCTCAAAGGAAATTTGTAGGAATCTGAGATCCTGTGTAACTGTGATGGATGAGCAGGTCCCTGAGGACTCTTTCTCCTTTTCCTTTAGGGGACCCATGCAAACTTGCCCAGATCCTCTCCCAGAGCACCAGAAGCAGAAGGTGCTATTATGCTGTTACAATTACAAATGAAGAAGCAGGGTAGCGTCTATCCCAGACTTGTCAAGCCACAGACAAGGAGCTCACAGCTGACTTCTCCCTTTCTATGCCACCCACTACCCAGTGACTCCAAATTCCCATCAGAATCCTGGAGCCTGCCTAGTGTGGAATTTAAAGTGACAGCATCTTATTGCCTCAAGATTTGGCCATTTCTCTTTCAAATGAAACGATGAGTCCAAGTGTAGCTGGTCTCCATCCTTTGCAGAATTTTCCTTCAAGGGTACCAATATTGGGCTAAATAAGGTACCATCCTTATCCCCATAATCCCCCCCAAATCCCAAGCCCAGAGCCCCAGAGGAAGTCCACAGCGGGTTTCCCGATGAATATGTGATCCTGTAGTAAGGATCCCATTCCGTGTAAGCTGGAGACCTAATTAAAAAGACAGACAACGCACACATACAAACACATACGTACAAACATGCACACACACATCGCGCCTTAACTAGGTTATAGGACCTCTCTTTACCCCTCCCGTGTACATACACACACACACATCACAAACACAGGCATCAAATGCAAACGACGACGCTGCACACGCAAACACACACTAGCACCACATCAAGTTCCCACCATGGCACACACGTCGGGAGCGCGCGGGGAGCACAGAGGCCACTTACTAAAAGCCGCATTTAACCCTTTGCGCCCCAGAATACAGAGCACCCCCCCCCCCTCCCCGGGAACCTGAGAGGGCTTGGAGGTGGCGGGAGGCAAAGGAAGAGCGGAAGGGTGCTGGGAGGAAGGGGGCGGGGCGGGCGGGGGCGCCCCAAATGCGGCCCGGGCCCGTCTCCAAGGGCAGATGGGCTGCGGGGCGCTGCGCCCCGGCACCGCCTTACCTGGAGTCAATGTCCGTCTTTGGCGGAGAGCTGCGGGCGGACGCTTTTTATTCGGTTTGGTGGGAACTTGGGAGAGCCCTGCGTCCAGCTCGCATACCGGGAACGGCGCGGGGACTGCAGGCGTGAGGGTACCTGGCTCCTAGCAGCCTGGCTCATACTCAGCCGTAAAGTCCCCTTGGCTGGTCCCGAGGACAGGCATGAATCCCAGCTCCGGAAGGCGGTCACTATTCCCTCTGCCCCCGGCTTTCTCGCTCTCGCTGGCTCGCTCGCTGGCTCGCTCTCCCTCCCTCTCTCTTTCGTTCGCCTGAGCTTTCCTCCTCCCCCCTAGCCAGATCAGTTCGCAGCCGTGGGGACCCGGAGCGAGGCGGCTAGCGAATGGAGAGGGAAGTCCAAGTGCGCCGCGGTCTCAGGGCGGGGAGCAGGGGAGGCCGGGCTACGCGGGGGGAGGGACTTACCCGGAGACGGGCGAAAATGAATGGGGGAGCGGCTGCCGGGGGCGGGGAGGGAGGAGCCCAGAGCCCCGGTTTATTCTGAGGAGTGTTTTGTACATCTTTCGGCAGAGGAGGAAGAAGAGAGGAGGAGAAGAGGGAGGCCCCTTTGCAGGGAGGGGCAGCCTGGGTGGTCTGAGGCTGAGCCCCTGGGGAGTCTCCTGGGTCTGGGGATAGGGTGGCGTGTCCCCGTGTGAGCACCGAAAGGGACTGAGAGACCTGCATCGCAGTGTTTTTAAGCGCTTCCGTAGCTGTGTGCTTCGCGAATGTCTGCGTGTTTCTGGGTATGCGGGTACTTGTGTGTCTGTATCTCTCTGAGTGTGATTTCGTCTGGGGAGGTGCCCGTGTGGGTCTGTTTGTATCTATGCGCCTCTCTATGAGTATTTGACTGTTTGTTTCTCAGTACATGTAGGCGTGAGCCCACGTAACCTCCCAGAATTAAGCAAGTTCTTCTCTAGGTGGGCAGGATGTAGGAGTGAGAAGCTGAGGGGACTCAAAGTTCTCTCGATCGAGCAAGCTCAGGAACGACAGGGTTGTGGTATGCCCCTAAGAAAAGGATTGTTGTTAGAGCATTTATTATAATAATGCTGGCATATTCTGCCAGGGGAAAAAAGGCCGAGGGGCCGCCTGTCTATTCGACATCAAAGCCAGAGACTAGTTCCCACCACGGGAGCAGGAAAGGAGCGAGGGCTACGGTATTAATACAGAGAGCCAAAGACACGGAACGCAGCGGCAGACGCAGGCTGCAGCTGCTGACACGGGGCCTCCCCCTGAAGCAGGAAAGGAGGCCCGTACACAATCGGAATTCTCACGCAGTGCATGTTCAGTATGTTTGCTTACTTTGCGTCCTTTTAAAATTTAAACTAAATCAGCAATGAAGATTCGTAGCCCCTGGAAACTTAGGCAGTGGTAAGTAGCACCGGTGAAGCTACCAGATGGAGGTGCAGGGAGCAATAAGGAAAAAGTGATGAGAAATTTACAGGAACCCGGATTCAGTAAAAGTGTGGGCTCTATACTGGCTGGAATCCTGTAGTTCTGCAATCATGGTCACACGACTTACCTCTTAAGCCTCGACTTCTCATCTGTATAATAAGAGAATATAACTACCTACCTAACATGGTTAGTGTAAGATTAAAAGGAGTTAATGTATGCAAAAGTACTTAGAATACTTCCTGACACCTAGTAAGTGCTCAAAGCATGTTACCTGTAATTATGATTGCTATTGTTATTAATGTTCTTATTATGCAAAGAGTGATAAGAGAGATGTGATAACTAAGGAGACCTAGAAGGATCTAGGGCCTGGTGAATTAATTAGAGGTAGGAGAGTTGTGAAACAAAACAAATTATTGAGTGAGGAATTGAGAACTTGAGAAAAAATATTTAATTGGCAAGGAGGAAAGAAATAAATGAGGAGGAGACAGAAAGTGACCAGAATGAGCCTGAGCCTGGGTCTCGGCATGTCAGGACCAGAGGGAGCCGGGGACGGGGGTGGGGGGGGGAGGGGGGGCGGGTTGTGGCGAGGGAAGAGGGAGGCGGTAGAAGCTCCTCTCTGCTTCTCCTTAACTCTAATGCAAATCACGGGCGGTCAGCACCACGGACAGCTCTCTAGCCACTGACCAAGGGAGTGATTGATTTCTCTCGCTGCTTGGTAGAAACTTCTTTTTGCTTGGACAATTTTCTCCTTCCCTCGGCTTCCAGCCCAGGTTCAAATCCTGCCCAGAGGTTCCTGAGACAGTTCTGACTTTGATTCCAACCACGAAGAGATACACTCACCACACACGTCGCTTCTCCCATCCATTTCAGTACGCAGCCCCCGGCTGATGTCTCCTGATCCTTCCTCCTTCCTTTTTTCATTCTCCCCTGCCTTTTCTGCCTTTCTCTACCCCATATTGTCCTTTATGATGTCCTTCTTTTCCCTCTGTTTCTCCACCATCTCTCTTTGAGTGAGGGTAGGCACCGCAGCCCTGCTGGGATTGTAGCTTTGAAATTAGTCTGAAGCAGCCTGGTCAGGCGGCTTTGGAGGAGGCCCGAGATAGCGACTAATTCCTCTTAGATCTACTGTCTCAATCAGTCTCCCAAGACGGGCCGTGGTCCAGATGCCTTAGAAAGGGAAGATCTAACACTAAGGAATATTTCCCTGTCTTCCTCTCCTCCACACCACACGGCCAATATTTCCCTCAGGAAACACAGGACCCTTCCCAGTTCCATCCATTGTTAGAGAAAAAGAGAAGAGGGAAAGAGAGAATTTTGGAACGTTTACCATGCACCAGGCATTTGATCTGGAGCTTCCTTATATTATATTTTATAATTCTCAAAATGCTGTGAGGTATGGAATAGGTCATACTAACCCATGTTTACATCACAGGAAATCAGAGCTTGGAAAACTTGAGCAGCACGCCAAGGGACGGCTAGTCGGTGATGGACTCAAGGATTCCACACTCACATCTAAGTCCAAACTCTTTACTGTGTCCTCTGGAAACAGTAGGGAAGCACTGGGGTGACTGAAAAAGCTCCGAATTTGGAGTTGGGGTCATCACACCCAACTCCAAATATCAACTTAAATGGCTGAGTCCATTGTGCCCTCTGTGCCAATGGGGTGTTTATCACTTCTTGTGCCTGCAGGAGGAGGTGAAGGTTTTGCATGGACAGATGTAAGTAAGACTTATCCAAGCCTTATGGTTTCTGAGTTTTGAATAAAACTCCAACCTTTCCAGGTCTTAGTTCATTTGCATTTGGCTCTGTTCAGCTTCCCCGTTTCTATGAAGAAAGGCTAAGAGAGCCATTTTCAAAAGTCTCCAAAGACTCCTTGGTCATCAGAAAAGTTCCCAGTGCAAAGCATTCCTAATGACTTATGAAGAAAGCAATCGGAGCCATATGGATAACATTTCTGCAGAAATACACATGGGTGGGAAAAGGTTTAGAGGCCAAAAATATATTTCTTTTTTTTTCTTCTTTGCCAAAGAAAGAACATTTAAAGCAGCTTGAAATATGTGAGAAATGTCTTGTTCTTTCTTTGGGGTGGGTGTTGGTGAGCAGCTGTTTGCTATTTCCACTGAATTTACCAAGGGCTTGCATGGGGAGGAGGTGCCGAACAATTAGGGGAGACATAAGAAAGAACTTCCTGTCTGTAGATCTTGGGAGATCTAGAATGGGACCTTTTGCCAAGGACATTTAATGAGACAATGTGATGATTCCTTTTCAGTTTTCCCGTTATGATGGTTTGATAAGCATTGGATCATATTTGTGTTCAGTGACAAAGTGGAGGTTTCGCTTTCCCCCTCCCGTAAATAAAGATAAGATTTAGCCCTGTTTGTGCAGGACTCGGAGCCACCTGCCACTGCCCCAGAGCTGAAGTTTACTTCTCCTGTCGACTCTCAAAGGAGTTAAAATCCCTTAACCTGGGGTCCTTTGGGCTGAGAGAGGACTGCACAACTGCGGAGAGAAGCCCACATTTGCGAAGTGCCTACTGAATAGGAGGTGGTGTGAAATACATGTCCCCCCTGAGGTCTGCCTCTGGGGGCCTAGACGAAGTCTGTCGCCGGACTGTACCTCTCCCTGCGTAATCACAGTGCGCCATGGACGCGGCTGGCCTGTGAGAGTCTACGGGAAACTCTAGAAGAGCCGAGAGGGGACAAAGTTTGCCTTTATAGGAGATACAACATTTTGCACCTCTCAAGAGCTATTTTTCTTTGTTTTAAAAGCAGCTGAATTAATAAGAGCTAATATTTACTGAGTGATTACTCTGTATGAGCAACATTCAAGCCTTCCATGTCTCATCTAGGTTTTTATTAGCATCGCCTAATTGAATAAAAATGCTATACGTCATTTATTTTCGTCCTCCCTCCCTCCCTCCCTCCCTCCCTCCCTCCCTTCCTTCCTTCCTTCCTTCCTCCCTTCTTCCTTCCTTCCTCCCTTCCTCTCTCTCTCTCTTCCTTTTCACTGTCATACTTTTCAAAACCTGCTGGGGCAATATGCTCAAGACACAGCTCTTATCCATCATGCTACTTATCCAAAACCTGGAGGATTTTTAAAATTTTTAACTTATTTATCTTTAGACAGAGGAGAAGGGAGGGAGAGAAAGAGAGGGAGAGAAGCATCAATGTGTGGTTCCCTGTCGTGCACCCCCTACTGGGCACCTGGCCTGCAACCCAGGCATGTGCCCTGATTGGGAATTTAAACCGCAGCCCTTCAGTTCACAGGCCAGCACTGAATTCACCGAGCCGCACCAGCCAGGGCCAAAACCTGAAGGATTTTAAATTGCATACCAATATACCAAAGTCTGAGCCCTTCTGCCCAGAATTCGATGCCCTCCATCATCTGGCCTGTGTTCTTTGCTATATTATTTATACCAAGTTATCATCCCTGTACCTTCATTGCTAATAAAAATTAACCGCCAGTTGCTTCTGGTCCCCAGTGCTCCTCTTTCGGGACCATATTTGGACAGTCCCTCTACTTCCGTGTCTTTTTCTCCCCATTGACCCTTCACTTCTGAATGACAAAATAGGGCCCCTCCTTAAATATCTGTTTCACACATGTCCTCTACTACTTCAATTAAAAGAAAACACACTTTAAGATGCAGTGTAGGCGGCTTGATTTTCCTCCTAACATCATGTCTCCTCTTCCACCCCCACCGCACTGGCACTCTGCCAGTTACTAGAGTTTACAAAGCTCCTTTACACCTCCCAGGTGGGTCCAACCTGCGGCCCAGGGGCCGCATGCGTCCCAGGATGGCTATGAATGTGGCCCAAAACAAAATCATACGTTTACTTACAACATTATGAGATTTGTGTGTGCGTGTGTGTGTGTGTGTGTGTGTGTGTGAGATTATGTGTCACAGTGCACTCAACATGTGGCTCAAGATGACTCCTCTTCTTGCAGTGTGGCCCAGAGATGTCGAAAGGTGGGACAGCCCTGCAGCCTTGTGCCAGCTGCTCCTTCTGCCAGAAGCCACATTCCACTACTGTCCAAGCCCCGCCCACCCTTCTAAGGGTCAGGGGAAATGTCGCTTCCCCGATCTCCAGACAGGGCAGGTCCCCCGTCATTGGCGCTCTCACGCCTGATGTCTCCTTCATAACATGCAGCATCATTGTAATTAAACAATGGCTGGTGACATTATTTGTTTAATGTATGTTTTCTGAGCTAGAACTAGAACTCAAAGACTTAAAAGTTATATTTATAACGAGGCCTTGGCACCTAAAAACACAGTGAAAAAGTATTAACCATGCCCTATGCCCCAGAACGACTCTGTGTGCTTCGCAAATATTATTTCATTTAATACCTCAAACAGTCCTGTGATATCAGTACTATTGTTATGATAATACCCCCCATTTTCAAATGAGAAAAACAGACACAGGGAGGTTAAATGCATTTCCCAATATTACATAGCAGATCCAAGACTCAAACCCAGGCCACTCTGCAACAGAAGCCGAGCCCACGGTCACTGGGCTACCCCAGGCCTTCGCATGGGAGAAGCCCGGGATACAGTTATTGGACAAACAGGAATTCTTGGTAAGCCCTTCCGTCTTTAAGAATATCAGCACTCTTCATTGTCTGCCTTCCATTATGCCTGTTTGCATATGTGAACTTCGATCTTGGTATTCCCAGCTACTGGTTGCACTCTTTTAGCAACCACACTGACACCCTCTGGAGCCCAGCCACCACCTGCTAGTGCCTTGACTGGGAGCTGCGTGCTTCTTGGTCTCCCAACAGGCTCCCTCGGGTGCGAGAATGGATGTATTTGGACACAAGCACGTGCAGACTTATTCCGCTGGACGTGCCCAGCTTTCCCTCTCAACCCCCTCTCTCCCATGCTGCCAAAATTCTAGCTCCCTACGCCTGAGCTTGCCCAGGGTATTACCTTGTTGGCATACGATTTCTAAAAGGGAGTTTTTAAAATGTGTCCAGAAAAAGACTATCCTGTTGGCTTAATCTCAAGGGATAACCCTACTGAAAATTTCAATATTCGACTTGAATTAATAATTCAGTGTATGTAAGCCCTTTTTGAAATCTCAGATAGTTTTTCCCTTTCTTTTGCTTTGTTGTTTGAAAACGTACTTTTTGCAATGACTGAAAGATGAGGTAGGCACAGCAGGTGGCTTCACTTTGCAGAAAAGGAAACAGACTCAGGAACTTAGTATGACTTACATAATAACACTTTGTAATGATGGACCCACAGCTTGACCTCAGGAACTCAAACCGATCGAGGCTGGTGTACTGGTTCTTTCTTTATCCCTCTGTTGAACACTGTTTTGGTGGTCTGGTGATCAATCTATTCCACTCTTCCTCTCCCCTCACCTCCCTCTTCGCAATAGGCCTGCCCTGCCCCAGCTCCCACTCTCTGCCACATTCCACTAGGGGGAGCCCTACATAGGTTATTGGTAGCATTTGACTGCCTTGCATCCATTTTCCTACTGTGCCAACACTACCTTTATTTTCCTTTGGGAAACCAGCCTTCTTAGTGTCTCGGTCCATTTGGTTCTACAGGCGCTGATTCTAGCCCCTGGCACTAGGACATATGAGCGAGGCTGGCCAGTCACGGTGTTCTATCCCAGCGGTC
Source organism: Mormoops blainvillei (assembly GCA_004026545.1). Taxonomy (NCBI): domain Eukaryota; kingdom Metazoa; phylum Chordata; class Mammalia; order Chiroptera; family Mormoopidae; genus Mormoops; species Mormoops blainvillei. Next base: position 31,060 of record PVJD01009835.1, read on the forward strand.
ACTACGGTTGGTTCAGATATGGGTACTGACACAGGTTGGTACAATCATTGTCAGCCCCAGAACACTTATTGGAACCATTATTAAAAAGTACTCATAAAAACAAAATGATAATAATGGACATACCTAACTGGTAAAATCCAGCCTGGAATTCTGGTGACTGCCTTTGCTACCAAAATGAGGAGGCTTGACTGAGAATGAAGGCAACATGGAGGAAGACTTAACCACAAAATAGATCCGGGCATACCTGGAGTCATAGAGACACCTGACCCTATGAGCCAATAACATTCCTTTCTATTTAAGCCAGTTTCATTTGGGTTTTTGTCACTCACTACCAAATGTATGCTAATAGGGCATTATCAATCAGGGTGACTGAGTTGTTAGATACACAAGTGAAGGATCTGATTTACAGAGACCAGAAGTGGGATGCACTTGGAGCCAGGTGAATAGCCATCAATCCAGGTCTATCCCTAGCAAGCCCTGTGCTCCAAACAAATCAAGTCTATTTGTCCTTCTGGGACATACGTTCTCAACTTATTTGGGAGGCAGAATCCTATAGCTGACCCCCAGTGGCCCTTGTCCTATAAAACCCATCTCCTTTGAGTATGGATAGAGCCTGTGAATATGATATCACTCTAGTGATCATGTTAGAGGATGTTGCAGGGAACAGTGGACAGTCTCTAGGCCCTAACTGAGGCCGGCAGGAAAACAGAAACCTCAGTCCTACAACCAGAAAGAAATGGATTCTGCCTACAATGTCTGAGCTGAGAAGGGGACATCAAGTTTCAGATGACAGTCACAGCCTTCGCTCACCCACTGTTTTCAGTCTGATAAGACCCTGAGTGAAGAATTCGGTCATTCCATACCTGGACTTCTGGCCTACAGAAACTGTGAGGCAACAAACGTGGGGGTTTTTAAGCTACTGTATTTGTGGGAATTGGTTGCTCACCAACAGAAAATTAATACAATCTAGAAATTAGGTAGTTTTATCAAATCATCTCTATAGTCTTCCTTTTCAGTTCTGACGTTGCATGACAATACTACCGGGTGCTAAATACCCACAGGTTCCTACTCCGCATCTCAATGCCTGATGGCCTATCTCATGTCTATTCACAAATATCTCCCAAGCCGAAGAAGAAGAAGCTCCTCTCACTCAGCTTGTAAAGCTATTCCATCCAGTAACCTCTTTTCTTATGAAGCCTTGCTCTGCCAATTTATAAGTCTGACGTTAATTCCATCTGGATAAACATCATTATTGGGGGTGGGGGATGTGAAAGTGGGCATCTGTTTGTCCCAAAGCTTGCTCTTTGATATGGTGACATCATTTTTTCTGAGGTGTGAATACGCCCTGATTATTTTCAAGTCAGCGAGCATAAGAGATATGAGAACTAGACTTTGGAGTCAAAAGTCAAACAGATTTGGGTCCAAACCTGACATCACCATCGCCCAGGAAGGCACAAAATAAGCCTTACTAGGAACTATACACATGTAGCATTAACCCCTTCAAGCCTCGAAGTCTTCATTTGGCAAATGAGGACCCAATAATTTATCCAGAATTTATTTACTGAGTACTTTCTCTGAACCAGACCTTCGGTCTATAGCAGTGAACAGGACATTCCCCCTGGGGACACACAGTCTCATTAGGAAGTAACCCTTATCCCAACAAGGTTGTTGTCATGATTAAATGACATAAGAACACAGGAAGCCTGACATGCAATACCTAAATCAAAGGGAGCCAGCCTTAGAGGTGTGGTATCTCTAAGAGTTACAGAATTATTCATAGCAGCATTTCTTGAGCACTTACTTTGGGTCAGGCATTTCTCTGGCTGCTTTCCATGTGTTAACTCATGTTATCTTCACAGAAATCCCAATAGGTAGATGTTACAATTATTATCCCTACAGAGAAAAGAATTAGCAAGCATTAAACTAAGATTTAAATTCATATAGTTGAACTCATAATTCAATGCACTTAACCATGATTTTGTACCGCCTCCAATCTGATGCCTTTTGAAGCAAACGGGGCTGGGGGGGCGGTGTGGCGAGAGTTTTTGTTTTGTTTACGTGTTTCTTTTTGAATGGTTATTCCTTCCCTTCACCTCAATCTTACATACTGACAAATTCTGAGCAAGTTACCATCACTGACTGGGTTGGATAAAACGCTATCACTAGTACTGCTGTTTTCTGTGTTGTTTTTATTTGCCATATATTTCATGGCCATAATGTGCCAGAAAGTTTGCTAAGAGCTGCACAAATATTATTTAATTAAATCAACTGATTAAAATAAGCTTCAAAAAAGCTGTGGGTCACAGGCTATCTCCACTGTGACATGTAGGAAGAAACAAGGATCTGAGAAGTAAAATGATTTGCTGACAAACCCAGAGCTAGCAAGGACTGATGACTGGCTTGAAATCCTAACCCTGTGCTCTTCTGTGCTCAGCCCTGCTGGGTCCCACTCTTGCAAACTGTAACACAGGACCGCGTTTACGTGGGTCCGCAGTGATACTAAACTGGCCTATAAACACATCTTCATTCAGCGTCAGTATCGGTGTTCCTGAGAAGATATGGTCGGCTTGTTATTTTATGACATAAATATCCTTTTGTCAGTGTCTACAGTTGACTTCTACTGCAATTAGCTTGATTGTGCTGACTGGCTAATCTTTGTTTTCTTTCAAACCACCAGATAAGCTTAGATTTTCAATACTTCTTGGTGTCTCTTTAGTGTTACCTCTTGTCTGTCTCTTGCCTGGGGCAGCCATTGCTAGTGGATCATAAAACCCTCTCCCACAACACCCCAAAACACTTCTTAGTGTGGCCCTCCACGCAACAACTACCAAGCAATTAGGTTAGTCATGAGAGATGAAGCCTACGTGTCAACCCTGGCTGTCCTCTGCCTGGGACAGGTGAAGGCCCTCCACAGATGCTAGAGATGAAGGCATGCCTGTCCGACGGCAAGAGCGAATAGAAAGAATTCTTTAAATTGTAAAATAAGGATATCTTTCTCTTTCTATCCTGAAGGTCAAGGACTGTGTAACTCATTGCCTTCTCCATGTTTTATTACAGACGTCAGCACAGAAAACTGTGGAGCTCGAGTCTCTACTGCTACTTGTGTAAAATGCAATATTTATGAAATCCAGGCAAATTTGTAGATATCAAACTCAATTTCATTGATATGTGGGCACTGCAGGCTTTACTAGGGACAGGTATCCCAAGAAACATATTAATGTCTATTTGCTTAAACAATGAGAGGGTAAACAAGCCACGGTTAATGAATTTAGTCATTGTTTTTCTCCGCCAGGACGTGGGCCTGTATTAGATCTTGCTGATAATAACCCTGTTAAGTAATCACACCATGATACAACCAAGCCATATACTTTTTCATGCTAATCATCCCGCAGGATCACTACACACTCCAGGGGGCTACAACAACTTCAGACAGGCTTTGAACAGGAGCACTTAATCAAACTTGCAGTATCAATTAGCATTCTCTTGCTTATAAATGACAAGAAACTTATATGAAACTAATGGCAGCAGAAAAGAGCAAAAGAGAAAAGACATGCATTGGTTTATGTAACTGAACCAAACAGACGCAGCACTTGCTTGGGTTTGGCTTCGCGGCATCCGGACGCATGCCGCCTGCCGCCTGCCTTCTCGGTCTTTGTCCCTCAGGCTGACTAAGCGATTAAGCTGTCGTGCTTTAGAAGGAGCTGGGCGGCGAATGTAAACGGCTCCCAGAAGTCCCAACAAAAATCCCACGATTGCCTCTAAGTGGCTGTAATAGGATTATGTTCCCAACACTGAATCCCCATCGCGGTCCTCTCATGTTCCGTTTCCAGAGGATGCCTCAATATCACCTCAACCAGAATGATGAAGGGGGAAAGGCTGTACTTGGAAGAAAGCATGGGGGTGCTACCACAAGAGACGTGGAGGAGAGAGAAGTGCTACGTGACTGACAGGTGTCCATGTCACCAAACCATTTGACCCGAATCACAGGTGGCTATTATTAGTCTCTCCTAGGAAGATATACCCCCAAAAAACTTTAAATTTTAAGTGACTTTTTAGTATTTCTCCTAAAAAGCACCTGGGGATGCTCAGGATATTCACCTTCACCACCAGTTCTGCCCCCTGAGGAACTTCTTAGAACTGGTACCCTCATCTGCGACATGCAGATCCTGTTTTCTTACGTCTTCCTCCGGGTGCCTACAGAACCCCAGGGTGCTTTCACAGGGAGCTTCCTAAACACTGCTGAACCTTCCATGATTTACAATTCAATGATCACAGTTAATCGTGAAATATTTTAACGATGTTATTAAACATCACCAAAGATAGTGAAGATTGATTTTCTTTCTCTTTATAAATTTATATGCCCAGACTCACAAGCATCACGAAGAACAGGAGGAAATGCATGTGATAAGAAAGTGGAAGCTAGAAATAGTGGTTTGTTTTTTTAAATTACCTCTTCTTCCCAGTTCAACAGACAAAAGAACATAATTCAGGTATCAATGTATTGAAAGTATCAAAACAATTAGCAATAACCCACATACGCCATTTTCCCACTCTCTGATCCCTACCAGTAGTTTTAACATAATAGTTTCTTTAAAGCACACGGATGGCCATGTCTAATCAATATGTCGAGAGGCCTGGCATGAAACTGGCATCTACGAAGAACCGAGGTATTAAATTTAGAGGCCCATATCCTCCTAGCAGCTTTCCCACTCATTCAACAGAGTGACCCCGTGATTAGCACAAACTCTGATGCCCGGGTCTCAGCACTATGGCAACAGAATCTCAGCTGACAGACTGAGCCAAAGGATGACCACAGTCCGCTGCGTCCTAGCAGATCGTTGCCAGTCTTCTAAAAGCTGGCTGGTAAAAGCAGCCTCAAAGCTCCTAAGATCCCACAGAGATATTTAGGCTTAATATATAAAATTAGCCATATCATAACAAAACATGGCAGGAGAATAGTTCTGTGTAGCTATAAAGACTTTCCCATAGAGGTGCAGGGTATAATCTTTGCAGCCAGACAAACTTGGGTTCAAATTTCTTCTCTGCCACTAATGCAGGTCAGACTGCTTTACTTCTCTGAGTATCATTTTTCTCACATGTAAAATTGGCCCAATAATATTTAGTTTAGAGAACTGAGTAAAGATGAAAAACTATTACAACCTTGGCAAAATGCCTGACACACTTAATTATCAGTCCAGCACGTGATGAAATCAGATTGTGTGTCATCTCACTGTCAAGGGAATTAAGGTTCACAAAGTGGCCTACACCTCATAAGGAGTAGATCCGAGGTTAAAACTTGGAACCTAGGATCTCATCTGGCATAGAGCGTGCATTCAGTAAATGTCAACTGAGTAAACGAGTGAAAAAATCGACACCCCTACATTCAACAACAACTAATCCAGTCTTCTTTTTGTTCGTTTTTTTTCTGCATACAAAGATTAGAAATTCTAACACATGATGAGCAACCAGATAGGATTTCTGCTTGGTGCATTAACCTAGATAATGAACTACTGAAACACTAAAAAATATTCCCCTAGTATGTATAATGTTACCATTTTTTTTTTTTACCACATACAGTGAGGAAGGTAAAGCATATGAATGTGAGGAGGCATTTTTTTTAATATTAACTCTGTTTAAAAATAATAATACTTATCAGTAAGTTGAAATGAAACGAGGAGCTAAAAAAAAGCTCTGCCTGGTTCCTCAAATCCTTGACAGGCCATTCAAGATGGACCAAGATATGCCCGTCCTGTTCTGCAAATCTTTGATGGCAGCCAAAGGGTTCTCTGCCCAAGGGACACTTTATTTCCCACTGGCCTTTTGTAGACAAGACAAGGGGCAAAGTCCCTTGACCAAAGAGCTGGAATCAGACCCTGTTTTTTGTTCCTCATGCTATTTGCAGGACATGAGTTTGTGAGTTGGGGAGAGGCAAGGAGGTGTTTTTCCAGCCCCGTTTTCAAGCCATGCAGCATGCATTATTTTCAAGTCGGAATAGGTAACGTCTGCTCATCACAGCCTCAAACCAGGCTCCTGGAGAGCTGTGTTGATATTCCGCTGCTCTCCAGACCTCTGGTGGAATGCCAACTATATTTCTCTTCTGCAAACAAATGCCCCTCTAAGTGGTGATCCTATTTGACGGTGCCCAGAAATCATTGCACAAACATCTGTCTCCTGGGTAGTTGCCATGTCTACCTTCGAAAAGATCAGTGGGCCCTGACTGTCTTCTCCGCTCTCATCAGGAGGGGTCCCTCACACAAGTCTCTGCAGAAACACAGGTGAGGCCAGGCCTCTCCCAAGGTTTCTATGCTTTTAGATATCCATAGGCACCTCGCCCACACATGAATAGCTACACAAAATTTCAGGGTTAACAGATTCAGTTGGGACTGTCCGTCTCTAGGACATCTTGGTCTACCCTTGAGAGTTGAGATGAAATATTACTTCATTGGTGGATTAGGAAGTCTCTGTTTTGTTTTTTTTAATACTATGGTCGATGATATTTTTTAACAGCCATCACCACTCTCATCTTATTTAAACTGCATAATCCTTCATCCCTTAGTGAGCTGGCCACGTTTAGGGTACGGGAGACTGAGCAAAGGTCTTACACACATGGGCACATCTGCATCCAGGCCACCCAGACAGAATCCTTGGAGTCCAACAGCATTTCAACTCTTGAACACTGTTAGATAGGACGCAGGGCACTGGGGTTATAATCTGATCTGACCCACTCTCTTCTCAGCTGCTTATTTATCTGAAAAGCTACGGATGTCTTTAAAAGTATCCACAGGGCCCCTGGATCGAGGCTGAAATGACCTTTAAGGGTCGAGTCTTGTGCTCTGCCCCATCCCATTTTCAATCTGATGTTTGAAACTCAGCTATCGGGGAAGATAGTTAAAATAATTGAAACTCCAAAACTGAGTTGGTATTACAGAGCATTCCCTAGGTCATTGAATGGTTGTTGCCACTGAAAACTACCCTTCGAAAAGCATCCAGTTCACAGAAACGAGAAGCGCTGTCTCCTCTTGGACTAGTTCTTGGGAGAGGCAGTGGCTAGTCTCCGGTGGTTATTGAGAAACTGAAGTATGGCTAGTCTGAACTGAAATGTGTTGTTAGTATAAAATGTATACCATTTATTAAAAGAGTATGGAAAAGGAATGTAAAATGTCTAATATTTGTCATGTCAGTTACATGTTGAAACAATGGTATTTTGATATATGGAGTTTAATAAAATGTTATAATTAATTCCATCCATTTCATTTCACTCTTTGTAATGTAGCTACTAGCTATTCCAAAGGATTTTGGAAACGTAAATGGTCATTTTAGATGAGAACAATGGAATGATCAGATCCTGGCAGGGAAGAGTGACTTAGTCATTGGCCCTGGAAAATGGGTAGAAGATAAATAATAAATGGAACTAAACCACCTCATATTTATTCTCACATTAATACCCAGAACAACTCTATGGTGACATCAATAACTGCATTTCCATTTGAAATATCAGTTAACTGAGGCCAGGAGAGTTGAGGTTGTGTGCTAAAAATCTAGCCCGAGGAAATGGTAGGACTGGGCACATAACCACAGGCCTTTCTACTGTCAAACCCATGCTCTCTCTCCTATACCACGCTGTATCCTTCTAAAATGTATTTACTTGGCTATAGCCAGTAGGCTGAAGATTTTTAGTTTTGATTCTTCATCTTATCTCCTTTTGCCCACCACTCACAGAACCGCTAACAGGATTTAATATTGTTATTTATTTATTTATTTTTACTACAACCATTTCTGGCCCCTGCACTCTGCTTGGTGCTATACAAAAATAGTTTGCCCTTTGGGAAGAGAGTGCAGAGGCCGTGTGCCTCCGTGCCTGAATCGGTGTTTATAAACCAGGCAGGGTAGAGAGAGAGAGAGAGAGCTGGCTAAGTGTGGCTCCAGGGGGCATGAATTTCTGGCTGAGTTGATAATGGAAAATGGAGAATTTCATCTCCAGGTCAGTGACTGAATCCGGTCCAGTCTTTCACTGTCTGCTCCTATATGATTGCTTGGTAGATAGGAGCTGGGATTTGGGACATTCTCCAAAGATTTCTCTATTCTCCTAAAGCTCTCCCTCCCTCCTTCTAGCCCAGTTCCATGCCATTCTTTTAGGCCTAATTTCCCCACCCCCCAAAACCTTCCCTTATTAATTGGAAATGAAATGTTAATTCCCACTGACCTCACTTCCTCTCATACAAAATGAGAGAAAGAATTAAGAGCAAATTATATAGAAAGACAGGATTAATGTCATCTCTGTATATTCTAATATAGTTACTATTATCATCATTAAATAGTATTAATTTAATAAAACATCTTATGTGATTTGTTTTAGAAAGGAAGGTTTTAATCATAGTATGAAGGATTTTTGAGTTAATGGTATTATTAGGCTGTTTGATAATGTTGTCCATATATATCAGGCATGAAGTATCATTTTTCAAAGGGTGGGACACAGGGGTGCAAAGAAAAGTGAATTAGTTTCAGAATGAGTAGACTTGCATTTAGATTGGACTCTCCTATTTACCTTAGATGTGATATTAGATGAGTCTCTTACTATCTAAGCTTCAGTTTCCCAATGTATAAAATGTACTAAATAAAATGCGTGCCTTTTTGAGTTGTCATATGTCAGTTCAGTAAATCAGTTGCCCTGACTGATCATACCATATTTTTTACTGTTTTATGTTTGAGAGGAGTGGTCTCCAATGTGAGGAAGCACACATTTTAGAGATGAAAGAGTAATCCATTATGAGTTTTGCGAAAAAATTATTAGAATTCTATTTCTATCTATTTTTCTCATCCTCTGAGTTTACTTTTCTTATGTATGTAGGTGATAATAAAAATACAATATAGGTGTAGCAATGAATGACATTTATGGATATACTCCATATATAAAGAATGTATATTTATGATATTTTTACTGTTGGAATGCACTATCAAAAGTGCTATAAATAGCACTGTTTTAAAAGGGTCTTTTACATTTTTCTAAGTCGCAGAAGTTGAAGATGGGAAATGTGAAAGTAACTGAACTAAATTAATTAAATGCAAGGTCATGCCTTAAAACTTAAATTTTAAAGCTAATGAATTATAGAGGTTTTTATGTATCTCCCTCTTTTTCTCATAACTTAAAGTACTGTTAATTGATGGTTATCTTTTGAAACCAACATGTTAGCAGTGTTTTGTGGAGTCTGTAACATGCGTAGAAGTAAAAATGTATGAAAACAACAACATAGAGGCCAAAAGAAGAGAAACGGAAGTGGGTTGTTGTAGAGTTTTTATGCGACACGCAACTCTACAGTGTTGAAGATAGGCTGAAATACCAACCAGCCACTAAAATAAACAAAAGGAGTGCTGATGGGTGAACCAATAGTAGAGATAAAATAGAATCACAGAAAATGCTCAGTTAATGAGAATAAAAGTTAGGAAAGTAAATAAGAAAAAGTAAACAAAGAACAGTCACTACATTAATAAGCAAATAAAGGAGACCTGGAAAAGGAATATTGACACAGGACAAAAGCAGAGTCCACATTCTTTCAAGTAAACAGGCAGGGGTAGGTCAACATTCCAAGAACCCCTTAACTCTACATAAGCTTAGAATGATACAAAATTTACAGAGTACATTTTCTGATCAAAATGGAATTAAACTAGAAGCCAGAAAACACAAGTGGTTTCGAAAAAATCCTAAAGTATTTGAAATTAAACAACACACATCTGAGTAATCCATGCAGCCAAGAAGAAATCATAAAGGAGGTAGAAAATATTTTGAATTGAAAATAGGTTACACACATCACAAAGCGGTGGCTTTTCAGGTAAACCAGTGCTTAAACAGTTTACAGGATTATATTCTTATTTTAGAAAAGAAGTCACAAGTTAATACTCTACTACATAAAAACCAGAAAAAGAAGAGCAAATTAAATCTAATGGAAGTATAGAAAAAAAGAAACACTCCTAAGAAAGGAGATCAAAGGAATAAAAATGCATTTTGCACATGAAAGTTAAAAATTAAATATTGGAAAAATAAAAAGCAGGCAAATAATTGAGAAAATCAATAAAACAAAAATCTGATTTTTGGAAAAAATCAAAATTTGACAGAACTTAGCCATATTTGATAGGGATAGAGAAGGACACAAATTACCAACATCAGGACTGAAAATGGAGGCATCATCATAAACTCTATAGACAGTCAATGAATCATAAGGGACTATCATATCACAAACAACTTTGTGACAAAAATTTTGACAACTAAGATGAAATGTATGAAGGATTTGAAAGGCATTAGCTACCAAGGCTCACTGAACATGAAACAGGTAACTGGAACACTGTATCTGTTAAAGCTTATAGATTCATACTGAGAAACCTTCCCACAAAGAAAATTTCAGGCCCAGGTGACTTCATCCAAATATTTAAAGTCAGAATAATTCCAATTTTACATAAATACTTCAGGTAAGTACAAAAAGAGGTAACACTTTCCAATCTGTTATATGAATATAGCACTACCCTGACATCAAAACCATGAAAAAACAATAAAGAAAAAGAAAAATATAGAACAATATCTCTCATAAATATAGATAAAAATTATTTAATAAAGTAACAAAATGAGTAATAGCATAAAAGGACAAATCTTTATGAGTAGCTGAAATTCTTTTTCAGGAATACAAAGTTGGTGTAACATTAGTAATATTGCAAAGCCACACTGACACTAACAACTCCCATTCGCACATATTTCACAAGTTAAGAACACAAGCCCTCTCAGTAAGACAGTCACAACTTGAGAAACTTGCCACAAACTGCAGGGTTCCCAGACTATCCGCACTTCTAACAAGCTGGGTACAAACTCAAGGTTTTTGCACTCCCCTTGGGTTCAAGAATTCACTAGAATGACTCACAGAACTCAGTAAAGTGCTATTTTTCTAATTATAGTTTTATTTTAAAGGATACCGATCAGGACTAGCCGAAAGAAGCAAGCTCTAGGATCAGGTTTGGAAAGGTGCTCCACATGGCCTCCATGGCCTCCCTCTGTTACATCAGGGCATGTCATCCCATCTGGCTCATCAATATGCTAATTCATCAGGACACTCAACTGAATTCTGGTGGGCAGGACTGACTGGATTATTGGTCATGTGATCGAACTCTGTCTCCAAGCACTGTCTCCTCCCCAGAGGTCAGGCTGATATCATCTGGCTCAAGCCTCTCATAATATGGTCAGTCTTTCCATCAAGGCCAGCCCCCAGCCTGAAGCTAGCTAGCGGCCCATCAAGAATCACCTCATTAGTGTAAACTCAGGTTGGATCCTAGGGACCCACCATGATTAATGAGACGCTGCTATCAATTAGGAAATCACAAAGGTTTAGACATTCCACCCCGAGAATCGGGGACAGAGATCAGACAAGTTGATATAACAACATTCAAAATACTATCAATGTTATCTACCATATCGATGGACTAACAAGAGAATCTATATGATTACTTCAATCAGGGCAGGACAAGTATTTGAAAAACTTCGATATTTATTAATGATAAAAAGAAACTTCCCGCAAATGAGGAAGAAAATCCTCAATCAGATAAAAGGCATTTACAAAAATCCTATGATATTATTGGGTCGGCTAAAAAGTCAGTTTAGTTTTTTCCGTAAACCAAAAGACACATTTTTCATTTTCACCAATAACTTTATTGATTTGGATATTTTGAGTATGTCAGCTATCTCTTGCTATTGACCTCTAGTGGACAGAGGCCAGGGGTGCTGCTAAACATCTTCCAATGCATAAGACAGCCCCACAGCAAAGAATTATTTGGCCGAAATGTCAATAGTACCAAGAAACTTCGCAAACCACTTCTGACATGTTCGATTGGTCATAGCACCTTCTCCATACACTGCACAAATCATTTTTTGTGTTTCAGTTGCATTTTTACCGTTCTTGAAATAATAAAGCATGATATGTTGGAAATGTTGCATATTTTCTTCCATCTTTAATATTAAAATGGCTGCACAAAAATTCACCAATTTTGATGGTTTTTCTTCTTTTACATGCATGCTGATATGACAGCTGTCGCAATACAATCTAACAAAATTCTTTCAAGTGAAGTTAAAGACAACTAAGCACTAGTAGAGCCCTAGCACAGAAAAAACGTAATGGACGTTTTGGCCAACCCAATAGCTTATTCAATGGTGAAAGACTGAATGTATTCCCCAAAAGGTCAAAAAGCAAGCAAGTAGGTTTATTCACACTACTATTGGTCATTACTGCATTGGAGATCTTATAGTGTGCCATAAGACGAGACAAAAATAACAAGTAAGCGGTCTTTATTTCTTTATTTGCTGATGACATTATTGTACATAAAATCCCCCGCCCCCTCTTCTGCAAAACCTATTATAAAGCTACTGGAACTAACAAGTAAGTTAAGCAAAAGTGCATTATATCAGATCAATGTACAAAAAGTAGTTTTTCTAATACCAGCAATAAACAATTAGAAAGTGAAATTTAAAAATATATATATGATTTTAATGACATCGAAAAACATGAGCACTCCAAGATAAAATTAACAATATATGGCAATATCTGTGCACTGAATATTTTAAAATATTGCTAAATTTTTTAAAAGATGTGAATAAGTGGAGATGTGTACCATATTCATGAATCAGAAAACTTAATATTTTAAGCTGTCAATTCTCCCCAAATTAATCAGTAGATGCATATAAATCTCGATAAACATCCCAATAAGCACTTTCTGTAAAACTCAAAAAGTTGATTATAAAATATATATCTGAAATGCAAACAACCTAGAATAACCAAAACAATTTTGAAAAAATAACAAAGTTGGAAGATTTAAACTACCTGATTGGAAGGCTTATTATAAAGCCACAGAATTAAGACAGGGTTGTTTTGGCAAAAGGATAACATATAAATTAATGGAATAGAACAAAATACCAGAAATGGATTCAAATATAATTGGTTAATTGATTTTTGACCAAAAAAAGCCAAGGAAATTCAATGGAGAAAAGTATTATCCTTCAGAACAAATGGCGCTGGCACAATCGGATATGCACATATTAAAAAATGAACCTCAACACTTACCTTACCAGTCACAAAAATGAACTCAAACTAGCATAAAATTAAATGTAAGAGCTAAACACTACTTCTAAAAGACAATATATATGGAAATCTTTGTGACCTTGGGTTAGGGAAAAAACAGATGACTATAGGATACCAAAAGGAGAAGTTACAAAGAATTTTCAAATAGGACCTCATCAAAATTAAACTTCTTTGCTTCTCAAAAGATATTGTAATGTAAATGAAAAGGAAAATTACACACTGGGAAAATATGTGATAAGTATATATCTGATAAAGGACTTGTAACCAGCATATATAAACAACCCATTCAATTCCATAACAAAAAGATAAACAATAGATTTCTTTTAAAAAAAACAAAGAAAAAAGAAATAATCTGAACAGATACTTCACCCAAAAAATATACAGATGGCAAAATAAGCAGGGGAAAGATACTCAACATCGTTAGTCATTAGGTAAATACAAATGGAAACTATGACGAGATACTTCTACATGACCCTTTAGAATAACCAAAACTGAGACTGACAACATCAAGTTTTGTTCTCACTTACTGCTGCCGAGAATGAAAAATGATACGACCACTCTGGAATTTTGTCTACAGTTAAAAGTAGACAAAACTACTTTTTTAGAATGGAAACTCTGCATTTCCATTCCCAGATATCCACCCAAGAGAAAGAAAAACATATGTCCACACAAAGGCTTGTACGGGGATGTTAAGAGCTTCATAACAAGAGGCAAAACTAAAAAGCCAAATGTCCATCAGCTGGTGGGTGGATAAAGAAATTGTTGTATAACCATGAAAACAGAGCCGGAGCAAACGGGCGATACCCAACAACATGAATGAATCTCAAAAGCTTCATGCTACGTGAAAGAAGCCAGGCCTAAAAGACCACACACCCTGCTGGATTTCCGGTGACTGACACCAGGGTGAGGAGTGGAGATTGACTACAAAGTGTCACAAGGGATTTTTTAGCGGCGAAGAAAACATTCTCACCTTGATTGTGGAAGTGGCTGCATGAGTGTAGATATTTGTCAAAATTTATGGAACCATATACTTAAGCTCGACGACTATGGTTGTATGTAACTATGCCCCGATACAGCAGACTTTAAAACAACAAGCATGTATATGATTGTTAGTAAAAAGTCGAGGCGGAGGCGCACGCCATGTTAAAAGTGGTTGTCTCCGTGGTTCGGCATTAGGTGTGCTTCTTATCTTCTTGCTGCCATTCATTTGCGTATTCATATATTCAGGAGCCCATTTACTAATTAGTTCCGACATTCTACAAATCACGAGAGAGACAATGCGTGGCGAGGAAGACATAGTTCCTGCTATCGGGGACTATACACGGAAGCCACCTGCTTCTTCTCTGCATGTCTTAATCTTTCTGTGATGAACATTATTTTTTTTTGTCACAGGAAGGAGGAAAAGATCTTTAAAACTTCAAGAATGATAGTGTCTTTTGATCCTCTTTTTGTATAAGTTTGCCTCTCTGCCGCTTTACTGCGCCGCTTTCATCATCATCGGCATATGCGTGGCACACAGAGTGTATTATGTAGGTCAGCTGTTGTCACCGTGAAAAATAAGAAAAAAAGAGACTCTGACTGCTTCCCAATATGTGTTAGAGGAAACACATGACACACTTTAAATTTTACACAAAGTGAATCAACATTGGCATTTTAAGTAGTGACATCGTTTGTATAAGTAAATATTGTATTTAAGTAATCTATACAAGGGAAAGAAAGGAGGATGTACTGGTACCTCAGGAGGGAGGGAGTGATTACATGAGTGTGCATGTTTTTACAACATAGTCATTATAAACTTCCTATAAAATCACTGGCTATTTCAGCTGGATAAAACCTTACCAATCAACTACTACGATATTCAAATTTTAAAGACTCATAATGACCTTTGCAAAGAAAATATCCTTTTGAAGACCACACTGCTCATTATTAGAGGAGTTAGAAATAGAATCCGTGTGTCTCAATGAATCAAAATCCAGATTATACAGGTGGCTAGTGCTTTGAAACTTATAATTTACCAAGCTTTTATATTATATGGTATGTGTTCTGCCTTTTCACCAGCACCAATACCATATCCCGGACAGACATTATTGATCAATCACCACATTTTCTGGCTAAACTCTGACACAGCGTCAATCCTTCCTAACACTAGTCCCCACAGTTACTACCAATAGGTCCAAGTAAACTCTTGGGTTGAAACCCACATGAAACACACACACATGCACTCATCCCTTTTGTACCTATAGCAACCCATCCATCTTCCCAAGTAAGTCTTCACTTTCCTGTCTGTGTCCCACAGATTTCAGCTGAAAAATGCAGATGATAACGTCTATTCTAGCTTGATTTAAGATTAGATGAGGCAACAGATGTGAAGGAACTTTGAAAGTTGTTTACTGAAAAATGGTAAACTGTCTCTATTTCCTGACCTCCATCTCCGTCTCTCCCCCAAAAGTTTATGTGGCCGTAGCAGAGTACAAGCTCATTTCTTCTGCCAAAAATCAGCTTACATCTTGACAGAGAACCAAGGTATAGTGAAAGGGATCTATGTTGAGTCCTTTAGTTCCCTTTGCAGTATAGACAGTTAAAAGGAAATAACTAAAAACATAGGCACTGGGTAAGATGCTCCCAAAGAGAATAATGCCAAGTAGTTGGACGCAGAAGTTAATGATTCGAAGTCCTGCCACATTTCCCTGATCAATCTGACCAGCTGGGCCGTGATTTCCTCCAGCCATGAGCTGGACATGGAAACATGGAGACAGTTGCTCTTCTTTAAAGTACTTTCCAGCATGAATGATAGTTTAGAACTTACTCCTGAGCCCCAAACACAACATTTGCGGTAAGTAAAGCCCCCCGTGTGAGCCCCCAAACTGTCTCTTTCGCGAGGGTGGCGCGTCTGAGGCGAAGAGACTCCCGGGGCTTCCACCCCCACATTCAATGTCACGGCTAAAACTGCACTCTGATGAGGAGGACTGAACATTACACACTTACACAAATGAACAACAACCACAAAAAGCACGCAGTGAAGAGTTGCCAGGGGAACGACAATATAGGAAAACACGGTAACACTTGTCAGATGGACGGAGCAGGCCCATTTGAGAAGATACTACTTGAGCCAGGACCTGGGAGATTTGAAGGAGCCAGCGGCAGCAGTACTGACAGAAGAACAGGGCAAGAAGAGAGCCTGCGGCCAGAAAAGAGCTAGCTCCAGACAAAAGTCTCAGTGTGGATGGGGCCAGAGAGGACAGGTGGCTAAGGTGGTAGGCTGGGCAGTGTGGCTGAGAGATATCCAGAGTTTGGATCCATAGCTTGGAATTAATTGAAGTAGGACTTTCACACAAGGCGTCAAAGCATTTGGGTTGTAGTTTTCTAAACTGTTACAGGCAGCCTTTGCACAGTCTGTAAAAGCAACATGGACTCCGCAGCCCTGGAGAGAAGGAACAGGGGCTTTTAAAGAGATGCAAATGCTGGGTTTGTCTTCAAACCGCAGCGAGAGTACAAGCTCTTCTTCCAGCATTGCTGGTTTAAACCCAGCAGATCTGCGTGGGCTCCCAATAATCACATGGAAATATAGACACATAAACAAACACCATTCCCTTTCTCTTAACAAGGCCTGTGCTACCTTTAGCTTAGCTCAGAGACGATTCATTGTAGCTGCCCAGAGGACAGGGCATGTTGTGAGTGAATTAATGTGCTTCAAGAGCCCTGTGTGTCTGACTTTTCATGTTGTCTAAATTTGCAACCTGTAAGACTGCATTTCCATAAGTTTTGGAATGCACTGTGTTCTGTGGTGCTCGGAACTCGATCAGGATGAAAAGAGCTTTAGAAAGTAAGATGTTATTATTGTATTTGCCTTCACAAGAGAAAACAGTCAAAGGAACACAAACAGAGAAGAAGAAAAAAAAAAGATTCTACATAGATTAGCACTCCCACACACCCTGCAACCTGGGGGAAAGAAAGAAAAGAGAAAGAAAACCAGAGAACCTCGTATAAGGATAAACCTTACCAAAGACTCAACAGTACAATCAAGCCTCTGTGTGGTGAAAATTTTACCTTTTTGAACCCCAAAAAGAAAATCATACTCACTAGAGGAAGAAAAGCGTTATTAACAAATCAGTTATCTGAAGCTTAAATAATATACCTGCTAAAAGGAGGCTTCTAAGTGATCCCACTGCAGAGTTAATTAGTTCAGCATTTTGGCAATAACCTCATCTCCCTTCCCTTTAGCTTAAACAAAAAAAATAAAAGGGCACAAACCATTAACACATAACACCAACTAGGTGATAAAGCAGGTACTTTAAAGAAATACAGTCGGTAGGCTGGTCTTTCAATCTAACTGCTCTTCAAATGTAGGTGAATTTAAATTTTCATTAAGGATTCTGAGCAGAGCCCTGTTCAGGAAATTGGCAGCCCTGGGTTCCAGACCCAGCTCTGCAATTCACAGCTTGTGTGACAGGAGGGCAGCCATCGACCCTCTCTGAATATTACTTCGGCCATTTCTACACTGGGGATATTAATGTCGACCCAGCTCGTCTCTTCAGTGGTTGTGATAAGCGAATAAGCCATCACAGGTGCACGTATTTTGAAGGTGTTCGACATACATGCAATGGCTATTTTACAAGAAAGGAAATGTAAAAACAAGGCAAAATGCTAGATCTGTGCTGTCCAATATGGTAGCCGCTAGCTACATGTGGTTATTGAGGGCTTGGAATATCGCCAGTGTGATGAGAAATTCAATTTTTAATTTTATTTAATTTTATGCCATTTAAAAGCTTTCCACTTAAAGCTGATACTCAAAAATTGTTAATGTAACAATTTTCAGGATGTTTGGAAAACTCAGGCTTATGAATCAACTTTTTCAATTATAGAAATCTTATGAAATCTAAATCTGGGTCAAGTTGGGTTTTTTTTTTAAGATTTTCTTTATTTATTTTTAGAGAGAGGGGAATGGAGAGAGAGAGGGAGAGAAACATCAATGTGTGGTTGCCTCTCGCACGCCCCCTGCTGGGGACCTGGCCCGTAACCCAGGCATGTGTCCTGACTGAGGAATCGAACCAGCGACCCTTTGGTTCTCAGGCTGACGCTCAATCCACTGAGCCACACCAACCAGGGCGGGGTCAAGTGTTTTTATGAAAATTTAGGCTTTGTATTGAGATATGCTTTAAGTATCAAATACACACTGGGTTTGGACAATTTAATGTGCAAAAGGGAAATTATTTTATTAAGAGTTTCAAATCGATTACATGTTGAAATGAAACTATTTTGAACATAATGGGTTAAAAATATATTTCGTCTGTCCCTTTTTTTTAATGTGACGGCTATCCAATGTAAAAGGGCCTGGGTGTCACGCTCTCACTTGCACTGGACAGCGCCAAGCTGGTGTGCGAAGCGGGGTCTGGAATCAGCCACGTCAACAGGCAAATGTTTCCGCAGCTCCGCGATGACGTGCGTCGTCTCCGTTCCCTGGAAGGGCATGAGCAGGGGAGGATTAAGCCTGGGTGTGAACTCGGGCAGCCACAGACGTGCAGCTGGGATCTGAACCTACGACTTGAGAGGCCTGGCTTCCTTAAAACGCCAGAGGCATGGAGTTAACCGCTGGCTGCACGGCTGAAGAAGAGTATGCTGAGATGGGTCTGGGCTAGGGCCAGCGGGTCTGAACTCCAGGCCAGCTTTGCCATCACACCCTGCAAGAGCTGCCTGGGGACAGGGCCTGCCCGGAGCTGACACTCAGTTTTCTCCAGGGAGGGTGGGGCCCTGGGAAAAAACTGTTTTAAAAGTGAGACGACTGTCAGTGGTAGAGGCACAGTTTGTTTCAGGAGAGGCACAGAGACTCGCAGCTACACGGGAATATTAACTCCATTTTGATTATAGTAAAATAACTATATATTTACTTTTACATGGAGAACATATGTAATGTGCACATCATGCTTTTTTTCCAAAGATATTACACGTTTTCTTTAAAAAAAAAGAAAAAGAAAAAAAAACCTCATTTACCTTCAGCAAGCAGAAAGATTTAAAGAGAATGAGTCACCGTGAGTGCAACGACAGCAACGACACAGAACCTGAGGTGATGTGCAAACACCTGACATTCGAGAAGCTGCTCCAGAAGACTCGCCAGTTCCCTCTGAATTCAGATTATGGTTATGTGGTGTTTGACTCTGCGAGACAACTTCTCCCTTGGAGTGCAGTCTTGCCGTGAGACAGGGCCGAGAGCACTCAGAGCGGGTGGAGAGGCGGGGAAGTCTGCTCTGTCGCCGCAGAGGAGGGAGAGAGCGCTCCCGGCTGGACGGGGCGGCCCGGGAAGGGGTCCCTGGCCCTGCCCTCACTAGGCCCTGAAGGACGGGAGAATGGAGACCCACGACGTCGAACGGGCAGGGAGTCTCAGAGGCATGCCTTTCCAGCGCTGACACCCTGGGGATGAAGAGTGAAGGTTTGGAGTCCAGTGAGCGCCAGGCACATCCCAAAGCATATGTTTGTTTAAAAGAAACAGGGTAGCAGGCGCCTGTCTTCTGCTATGTAAATGGCATCCAGCATCCCTACTGCAGGCAAATTCAGATCCTGACACAATGAGTTCCAACTGTGTCCACTGGACACCTATTCACAAAGAAATTTAAACAGTAATCACTGCCTCAGCATCCGCACCCCACTGGCACGTCCTTGATGCAATTGTTATGCGCTCTTCCAGGTCCTGAATATAAATCAATTTTCATGACAGCAGGGTACAGAGAAAAGAGCCCCAGGCAGGAGGCAGGAGCCCCAGGTTCCTACTCTGCTCTCTTACCAATTAGTGAGGTGACATTTCCCTCAACACACATTTCCTGGACACCTGGTATATGTCAGGGGTTACGCTGAGCATTGGGGAGCCATGGCCAAGGGTAGGCTGGCCCTGCTCCCTGTCTGGGCATCGCACTTACTTCCCAGTCCTGGAGGAAGGCAACTAATTGAATTGCGGCGGAGAAAGTCACTGCCATTCTCTGGCCTTAATATCCCTTCTCTGATGCTAGCTAACTGTGTTAGCTAATCTACAAGATGGGTTCTCCCAACCTATTTCTCCATTCAGAAATTCTTTTTGAGCTCCCACTATGTGTCAGCTGTTTTCTAAGCACTGAGGGTGAACTGTCCCATTATGGTAGCCACTAGATGCATGTGGCTTTGGTGCACTGAAATGAAGCCACTCGAAACTGAATTGTGTAGTAAATACAAAATACACACTGGATTTCAAAAACTTAATATGAAAAGAGAAAAAAAGCAAAGTGCCCTGGTTGGTGTGGCTTAGTAGATTGAGTGCTGGCGTGCAAACCAAAGGGTCACCAGTTCAATTCTGGGTCAGGGCACATGCCCGGGTTGTAGGACAGGTCCCTAGTTGAGGGTGTGTGAGAGGCAGCCAGCCGATCGATATTTCTCTCACACATCACTGCTTCTTTCCCCCTCTCTTCCCTTCTCTCTGAAAATAAATGAAATATTTAAAAAAAGAAAAGTATCTTGTTAATACAATTTTCTATTCATTGCATGTTGAAATAACATTTTGGATATATTCATTCAAATAAAATATATTATTAAAGTCATATTCGCCTATTTCTTTTTACTTTTTTTCAAGTGGCTACTAGAAAATTCAAAATTACAGACATGGCCAGCAGAGGTGACTCACATTATCTTTCTATTGGACAGAGGTGTTATAGAGATATAGCAGTGAACAAAAAAGTCCTTCAAGGGTAAAAGCCCTCATAGCAACATGAGGGGAGGGGTTTGGAGAAATGTTGTCTAATGACTCTTAATAAATCAGAAGATTGTTTGAGGCTGACATTTAATGGGACATTTTGCACCTGGGCTTCATCATTTCCATTTCATAAAATTCCAGATCTGGGAAGGGCTTTTGATGTCATCGCGTGCAATCCCCTTATTGCATGGATGGGGGGATGGGTCGAGGAAGCGCTGGAAACCACAACTCCAACTGCACTTATAAACTCATGCTGGGTTTAAACCTGTTGAACGTCGGAGTCATGCTTTGCTCATTTTGGTTTCTCTGTCAGTTGAAGAACACCGAAGTCACCTTTGCTCGGGTCCTTTGTCAACAACATTGCATCTCATGGTCATGAAGGCAGGTGGGAGGCCAGAAAGAGGGCGGTCTTCCCTGCTCCGCCATTGCCTTTGTAACCTTGACTAAGTCACCTCACCTTTGGCCCGAGGTCCCTCCGTCCATGCAAGGCAGGGATTGACACGATGACACTGAAAGCCCTTCCCAGGTCTGGAATTTTATAAAACTGGAATGATGAAGCCCAGGTGCAAAATGTCCCATCAAATGTCAGACTCAAACAACCTTCTGATTTATTAAGTCATAGACAACATTTCTCCAAACCCCTCTCCTGCCCAGAAGGGTATTTAGGGAAAATTCAAAGTAATT
The DNA here is from genome assembly GCA_004026545.1 of Mormoops blainvillei. Taxonomy (NCBI): domain Eukaryota; kingdom Metazoa; phylum Chordata; class Mammalia; order Chiroptera; family Mormoopidae; genus Mormoops; species Mormoops blainvillei. Next base: position 52,564 of record PVJD01009835.1, read on the forward strand.
AAGAGTCCTCTAAATATACTGTGTCAAACTTTAAAATATGAACTCACAGAGAAGGGGGCGGGGGAGGGCCTTCAAGTGAAGGCATGAGGGCTGTGCTGTCACCACAGCCGCCTGGAGACCCACTGAAATTCCTTAGCAGATTATAATTAAGATGATCCCTCAGGGATCACAGAAGGAAACACACGGCAATTCTCATTCAGTCCACAGACACCAGCTTTGGGGATGAGATGTAACCAAAACAGGGATTTGGCAAAGCAGGTGGCAGCCTGTAGGCATGGCAGTGTCAGGAGTCCTGGGCGGGGCCTATCTTCAGGGCCCAATGGGCCTTTCAACAGCGGCCTCATGTTCATGAAGGGCCCCAGGGTTTTCTGTCTTTTTTCTTTTTTTTTAACATAATCTACAAATGAAGTCATACATAAAGTCATCTGTGTGTGTGTCAACTGTGTGGGTGAACACTATTTGGGCATTTATCCACTTGGCATATGGCCTTGGCCCCCACACCTGCTGGAGGTGGTGGTTGTAGAAGGAGGTATTTTTCCACCTCTTAGGAGCCCAGAGCCACAGTTTCCTTCAAGGATGATAAAAGGTATTCAAATGCAAATACCTTTGAAGGAGAAACACGGGCTAGGCCAGGGTGAATGACATTCACAGGAGGCCACAACGGAGAGATTGATTAGCGATGAGAATCAATGAACCTGGGTTGCTGTGTGACCTTAACTAAATATCTATCTCTGAGCCTTGTTTTAACCACTTACAAAATACACATGTATTAAATCTAAGCCCTTTAGTGTATTGAACCTTGAATGCACGCTAGAATTCCCTGCGGGAAAGTATTTAAGTCAGAACCAGTTAGGGTTAGGTCATCCATTCCTCAATGATTTCAAAATTAGGAAACTCTTCTCAAGGTGAACTGACACTTTCTGATGAACAGATGGGCTGATATTCAGAGCTGGGAGGCCCTTCTAAGGAGGGGAACAGTGGAGAGATCTTGGGGTCGGAAGGTGCCCCACATAGTAAAAGAACAATGAGCAAAAACCACGGGAGAGCAGTGCAGTCCAGTGAAAACATGATGTGAGCCACATATGTGACCTAAAATTTCCTAGTACCCACATTTAGAAAAGTAGAAAGAAACCGGTAGAATCAATCTTAATCATCATTGTATTTAAATCGATATATCCAAAATAGGTAAGCATGTAATTAACATTATGTAATTAATTTTTGTAGCCACATTCAGAAAGCAAAAGCATGTGAACTTCATCTTAATGACATATTTTATTTAACCCAACATACATCAAAGTGTCATTTCAACATGCAAACAATAAAAAAATTACTAATGATAATTTTACACTCCGTTTTCTATCAAAGTAGTCGGAATTGATGTGTAGTTTCTGCTTCGGTTACGGCTCGGTTTGAACCAGCCACATGTCAATTGCTCTCTCGCCCTGCGTGGCTAGTGGCCCCCAGGTCAGCACAGAGCTAGGCCTTCTCACTTGGCTACGGCCAGCGGACAGCACCGTGGGCACCACCTGAGAGCTCGTGAGAAAGGCAGAATCTCGGGCTCCATCCCAGGCCTAGGGAATCAGAATCTACATTCCCCTGATGACTTTGTGCGTACGTTAAACCTTGAGAAAGCCCTGTCCTTCCCCAGAGCTACCACCAGCTCTCACCCAGTAACACAGGAGGCTCTCAGTCCCTTAACCCCTTGAAGGTCTAGCCCCCGCCTACTTTGCTGAACAATTTATGTCCCGTTTCCCCTGCCAGGCACCACGAACCGCTCCCGGTGGCTCGCGTCAGCATGTCCCCTTGCACCTTTGAGCATATACGCATGCTGCTTCTTCGAGGAAACTCTCCGTCTACTCCCCTCCCTCCCTTCTCATGGCTGATTCCCTGTTGAATTTTAGCCTTCATGTTCTTTTCTCAGGAAGACACCCATAACTCGGGCCCACACATCCCCTCATAGATGGGAGGCTCCCTGATGACAGGGGCAGCATCGGCTGCTCCACCCCAAGCATCCAGCACAGGGTTGGCACATAGTCGGTAGGCGGGGTCAGGGGGTTTCATGTGGTCTTTTTTTTTTTTTTTGTGGAAGGGAGGTAGAGATGAAGGAAGGCAAGAAGAGAAGGAGGAGGGTAGGTTCCTCCAAATATGAAACTGAAATTATATTTTGTTTAGAAAATTCTCAATATAACACTGAAAGTTTAGGCCAGAGGGTGGGGAAGGAAAGGGACCCAACATGGAACAAAGGCTGAGGTGGCATTTAGAGGAGGCAACTGCCTGGAGGTGGGCCACCCGCGGTCTGGACAAGTCACTCCATCTCCCCAGGCCCCGGTTCCCTCTCTATGAAGCAGGGCTGGTGATGCCTCAACAGGCATGGAAAGTCAGGGAAAACTCACGTCGGCAAGGCTTTGGAAACTGTAAAGTGCTGTGAAAAGAAAGAAATCGTGGTTGGGCTCCCTGACATTGCAACCCTTTCCCTGTCCCTCTCCAGGCTCTGAATTTCATTTTCCACTTGAGTTTAGAAGTCAAATATTTAGCTGTGCTAATGGGGTATTGGATCTTTTCATTACAGCCCCACCACTCAGAGTGTGCCGCTTTGCTGAGATAATAAAAGATGTGAGGCCTGGTCTCGCAGCTGCTTAATGCAGAAGTGCTATGGGAACACACCTGGGGTGCGACTTCGAACGGAATCGGTGGTGAAGTTAGCCATGTCCCCAGCAGAGATAAAAGCGTTACTATCCTATTTCACCCTCGGCCCACACTGGCATGATGTTGATTAAAATTATTTCTGAAGTTTGACTTTTTTTTTTTTAAGAAAATTTGTAAAGCTGTATGTTCTGAGAGACAGGGGGAAAGAGGTTTTCATAGGAGTTGGATCTGATACCTCTGCTCGAAGCCCGGTTTCAGATCTAGTTTTAATAACATACGTTTTCGCAGTCCCGTGGCTTGCATGGAGCCACGGGAAGGCCTTGCTAAGTGCACTGGGCCTCTGCCAGCCCCAACCCTGCCTTCTGGTCCTCTGTGTCGGTGCACGTGTTCCTGGGTGTCTGTGCAGGCCTGCTGTTTGGAGCCTGTTTCATGGGCGATAACAGAGAGAGCCCCTGCTGCGGGGCGGACATGTCTCACGAGAAAAGGTGTAGGTGGGCGGGAGTGTGCTGGCTCCCTGTGCAGGTGCACGCATACGCATGTGGGTACACGTGTGCCGGTGGGAGCTGGGTCGGTGTGGGGAGAGGTGGAAGCTGCTAAGAGGACTTACGTGATGAGGAATAGGTGAATCATACGTTAGGTAGAAGGAGGTGTGTGCGTGTTAGGTATATATTTACATTGGAATTGTAATCTAAGAGTGTGGGGTCCTATATGCAGAAGAATAGGCATGACCATTGAGAGAGGGGTCTGTATGACCACAGGTTTGTTCACAAGACCGATGCAAGGGTGTGTGTGCCTATCAGTCCACAGATACCCATGGAGCGGCGACTACAAATGTGGCAGTGTGCATGTGGTCCGATGCAGGGCATGAGGTCATGAATATACTAGCCAACGTCTCTATCCCATCTGTGTGTGGTAGGATTTCTCAACTATGGCAACATTGACATTTTGGGACAGATAATTCTTTGTTGGGAGAGGGCCTGTCCTGTATATTACAGGGCACCTTGGCAATGTTTCTAACTAAAAACACCACCAACCACTTGTGACAACCAAAACTGTCTCCAGATGTGTCTCTTGGGAGTTAAACCACCATATATTGACAACAGCTGGTCCGTGGAGAATGACAGAGATTCAAAAATCACAAAACTGACCATATAAGGAACTACATGTTGTGAGGGAGAAAGGTGGGGAGCTATGAGAGCTTACAGTTAGGGCAAGTCGGCCAGACTGTCGGGCTGGCGGGTGAGGAAAGGCCTCTGGGATGCATGAGATGCATGTGTCGGGTATGAACGGGGAGTACGGCTCGGCTGGGTGACGCGAGCAGGAACAAATGTCCCAGGGCAGAGGCACAGGGAGGGAAGGCAGTCCCCAATGGCAGAAAGAAGGAGCGCATCACTCAACACAAACCAAAGATAGTGGGAGAGCCTTGTGGGCAAGGAGTGAGGAGGGGAAGAGAGGGTGGGAGAGGTGAGGTCAGCTCTTGGGGTGGGACCCAAGCTCCCTCACGAGAATGTGCAAGCAGGAAAAGGTCAGGAAGTTGCGGCATCAGACGGCGGCACCCCAAGTGTCATTCCCGTCCTGACTGGCGCTGTGTCTCTGAAGGAATCTTGAGATTACAGTGATGAAATTGTGGAGACTGTCTACATACCTGCTTACACCCGAGAATTTTGCTTAATGAAGAGAACTTGAGGTAGCGTGGTGTCAGCCCTGCTTGTCTACGAGATTGTCTCAAGAGAGCAGGTGGTTTTAGTTGTATGGAGAATGAGAATCAGGCTTTTCAGTAGAGTGTTTCCACTTACCTTAGAGATACACCTGGATCCCAGCTACTTCTCAGGCCCACGAAACTGCACAAAACCTCCTTCATCTATGCCACAAACACACACACGCTCACTCGCTCATACAACTTCACCTCCTTATAATTAACCAATAAATAATGAGCAGCTTATGCATGGCATTTTAAAATATACCAAAGCCTGTCACAATTGGTATTTCCAAGGCTCCTTTTTCAACTTACAGATAAGGAAACCAAAGCTCTGCGAAGTGAGAGGACTTCCCCACAGCCACACATTCAGGTCATGACAGAGTGGGGACTGGACCCGGGTCTGGCTTACCTCCCTAGGAAGAGGTGCGCACACACACCGTCTCTGATCAAGTCAGTCGCTGTTTATAAACTTTCAGCAGCTCCGCGGAACTTTGCTAGGGTTCCTGCTATCAGGAGTCTACCCCTGATCCAGCCCCGGTGCTATCACCAAATTGCCAGCCACCCCCCTGCTGTGAGGCAGTCCACAGTGCTCAGGAAAAGACAGCCTCCTCAGGGGGCCATCAAAGTTCCTTTACACAGTCTCTTCTGCCCATCTCTGCAGCTTCATCTCTGCTGTGCTCAGAACAGCCATGTTCCCATGCAACTTTAAGTGTTTCCACATGCCGTTCCCATCTCTAAGGATGTCCTGGCCCCCTTTTGTCCTTTGCTTCAAGAACCTCTAATATCTTTTAGGACTTAGCTCATTTGTCACCTTTACCCAAGCCTTCCTTGACCAGCCCACAACATGAATTCACACCTACCCTCCCCAGGTCCTTGCCACTGAGCTCCCGGCATCCTCCACTGCAATTGCGTGTCTGCTGTTTCTCTCACGAGTCTCCTGGAGATCCTCCAGGGCATTGGTTTGATCTCTGGAGCCTTTGCTCACAGTAGATGCTCAAGAAATACTTCGTTATTCCACCCCTACACAGCTCTCTTAAAGTGCTTTTGCTATCTTTACGAGAGTGACCACCCAATAAAGCTGCTGGGTTAGTTACCTGTTTAAACTGTTAAGAGAATGTCATGGGGTGAAGTTGGAGCAGAGGGAGGAGGAATGGCGTGCGCGTGCGCATATGTGTAGGAGGAGGACGCTCATCTACGGTGCCAACAGAGGTTCCCAGGGAGGGCCAGTTGACATTTGCCTCCTTTGATCTCTCCCAGTAGAACTGGAACAGTATGGTCCAGCCCGCCCATTCTGGCTCTAGGGAGAGCCAACCACTGCAGCACGTTCAAAACTGGGGACTCTCCTCAGACGCCCACAATGGGAAACCCAGAGGCTGCCGGCTGCCCCAGCGTCAAGACGGCAGGCAATGCGGTAACGCAGCAGCCAACTCCGCCTTCTGAATTCCCAGGCAAGTGCTGCACTCCTGACCTAACGAGTCTGCTTCCTATTTCCCTGTCCGCCTCCAACTAGCAAATCCTTTCTGTCCTTCCAGTTTTCATTTTCCAAGAAGAAATTTGATGGATTCGGCTCACCGTCCCAGGACAAGCTATTTCATGCTTCACTACCAGCCAATGAATTAATTCTTCTATGTCAGATGATTATACCTGATCCAATTAGTATCTACCCAAAACGGCAGCACTCTGTAAGCAGCGTAGTTTTATCTAGAAAAGGCGGTTGGGCACAGAAGGCACGGTAACTGATGTGTCCCTTAACAACCTGGTTAACCACAGAGGGCAGGGCAGGTTCAGTGGCCCAGAGCGCGGCACAGTCCCGGTCACCGAGGTCGAGCAGACGCTGAGGACCAAAACCCACACTCTAAGAGCATTCCTTCTAAGGATAAAACAAAGTAGTCAGAGCCCGGGGTAATATGCAATGGGCTCAACACAATGGGCTTTGAACTTCTATTGTGACCAAGTCAGCAAAGAGCATGTGATATTTGGCCTGTTTATTATAAAACTCACCAGGTTCTGACACTCTCGGAGCATCTTAAAAGTGTGAATCATGCCCTACTCGATGTTATTTTCCAGGGCCAGGCACAGCACTAACACAGAATTAATGGTAAAAGGAGTTTATTAAACTGAATTAAGTTCCTCAATATCTACCT
>PVJD01009836.1:0-59002 GCA_004026545.1 Mormoops blainvillei
AAGAAGTCACTTTTTGCTTCTGTATTTTTCTAATTTATCACGTAAACCCTGTCATAGTTGTTAGGTCCATTTATAGTTTCTCTGTGTTTCTACGTGTAAAGGACTTTCACAAGAGAATCGTACACCAGAAACATGAGCAGCATCGCTCTTGGCTGACTAATAGGCTACTTTGAAAAATTAACTTGGATATTACTTAAAGATCTTATTGTTTTAAGAAATTAGTTAATTTACCTACATGGAAAATGTATATAATGTGAACAAATATAATGTAATGCTTGTGTATTCAAATAGTGGCATTTTAAATCCGCTACAACCCAACTCTACTTCTATCTTGTGATATTTGATAGAATCTAAATTAGCCCAAAGAGAATTAGTAGTCTAGAATGTACTTCATCTTCTTCCTAGAAGCTACCACTTTTCTCTTTAGTAATGTAGAAATATTTGGAGTTGATGGAGTTTTGGGTTTTTTTACACAAACAGCCAGTAAATATGAGATGCTATAGCCGGAACTGTGGCCTTGCAAGAGTCAGTCACTAAGCACACTGAGTTGTGTGTGTGGGCACCCCTGCCCCCCCAGAGAGTGATGCAGTGCAGTGACTCTGGACAGGCCGTTGAAACCCTCAGGGTTTCACTTAACTGTAAATTAGAAATTAGCAAAGAAATTGTATCTTTTTAAGCTAAAAATCTCATAATGGTTACAATTTTGTCTGTTTTGTTTTTGACGGATGCCGGTAGATGAAGATTCGGTGAAGTGACTATGAAAGCCAGTAGTTTGTCATTGCTGTGATTGTAGGCCTTCTGTTTGTAAACATCAGCAGAGAGGCTCACTAGCAGGTTTTGGATTAAGTAATGCTTTTTCTTGAGTGCATCTTATGTTGTAGCTTTGTCTCTGAGAGCGTGTGATCTGGTCAGTGCAACAAATACATGCAAAGAGCATTTTGATAGTTAAAAATAGTCTTATGTTAAAACAAAGATTCAAATAATTATCTAGCTATTACACAGTAATCTTTAGTTTGTTTCTTAATGGGTTTAACTGTAATATTCTAAATATTGTGCTTTTATCTCAAACAATATGAAAGCTTCGATATAAATAATTTAATTGTTCTTTTAATGTAGGATTATAGTTTGGAGTACAGAATAAAATGTGTCATGTAAAAGCAACATCTTCACAGCCATCTATACAAGATGACTGCAAATAGAACTTTTTAATTTTAAAACGCCATTATGTTTGTTGTTTTACGGGAGATAATTTTTGAGGTAGTACTACATGGCAGCCCTTCCCAATGGTTCTTTTAATCTCTCTCTGTGTTCTAGTGACTCTGAAGAGCAGATGTGCCTGGGGAGCATTGCACAGTTCACAGGCCCTCACTGCTCTAGCACACTCTGTCCACTGCACCTGAAATAGCTGCCCCTTCCCACTGCCACTTCAGAACTCTGTCCCTGGAGCAGGGTCCAGCCCTCATGTCCCTTTTTCATGAAGCTTTCATGATCCCCAGCAATGCAAAGAGATTTACCTCTCTTCTGATACCCATAAACCTTCGCTGTTCTTTACCTCCCATTTTACAATTCTGTCTCTGCTTTGGGTTACGGTGATGAGCATGCATGCCTTTTCTTCCAACTACCATTCTTGCAAGTAGGGGTCTTTGCTTTTAATCTTTCAAAATGTCTAGCACATGGCAGGTGCTAAATAATTCTTTGTGGAATAAATAATCAGATTTTCCCCTTGTTAGCTTAGCCTGTTTTTATGTTAGTTCATTTGACATCTGTTTTATTTGGCATTTTAGTGTATAGAGTTTTTTCTGAAAGTCACCTGACCTCTGCTATTTTCCATATAACACTGTTTTAATACATTGAAATCTGTCACGGAAAAAAAAAAGATGCCAATAATTTTAATAACGAGCTTTTTTTTTTAATTAAGGGGAAAAGTTCTAATTACTTTTTTGAAAGGAAGGAAGGAAGGAAGAAAGGAAGGGAGGGAGGGAGGGAGGGGTTTAATTGGTAAATAAGTAGTTGAGTACTTTTTCTAGTGACATTGACCTTCCCCAGATACTTTATGAGTTTCTTTACAATGTAAACACACTTATAACATCATGTTTCAAGATCCTAGCCACTTCTATGAAGCACAAATTTGAAATAAGGTAAAAACTAGGAAAGGGAGCGCAGTGAATTTTGGAATTTCTCATTACTACATTTTTATTTTTAAAGCATTATCTTATTATTTATCTTATTGTTTCGAGCAATCGAGTCCCAAGTGACATAGAAGATTTGGGAAGGTGAACAATTTTAGCAACAAAGACGGAGAGGAATGGAAGAAAGAGTTCCAGGATGTCATTTCCTGTCAGTGCTAGTCCTCTACTGGGGGAACGATCAGGTGACTGCCAGAGTGACCTCTGAGAGGAGAACCTAGAGACCAGCAAATTCTTGTGTGGAAGTCAGAATGGTGGTTTAGGCAACTCTCCAGTTCTGGCAATTCCTGGCAAGAGGTTTTTTTGATCACTCGAGTTGGGGGCACAGCAGCGCTTTTGGCAGGGAAGCAGAAAGCAAGCCATTAGTGCTAGACAAATACGTGTCTGCTGATTAGTCAGCGAGGTGTAAAGTTAATTTGGTGAACCAAGTCTCTTAGAAGTGATACAAGAGCCATTGTTGGTGGCGCTTGATTGTGTTGCCTAGTTCATGGGTTTTCTGGCTTTTGTCCTTGTTTCTTTCACTTCTCAGTTAAGGAGATTCCTAGATAATAAAGTCAGGTTAATCATGTTACTATTTAATGGTGTCTCAGTTTTACTTGAAGATTTGCCAAGGATTTAGAAGCCGTTGACACTGCCTCAGATACAGTAGCAAGGATAGCAAAGTGCTGCTTCCAAGAATATCTTAGGGGAACTGGAAGGGTGCCAGATGTGAGTGAATGGCGCCTGCCGCTGTCTTTATTCCACAGTCTTTCCCGAACAGCGGTCGATAGACGCTAAGAACCCTTGTTACGCTCCTCTCCATGCCCCAGAACTCAAAAGGAAAGCGGACCATGGCTACGGACAGTTCTTTCCATCTTACCATCCAGGGAGGTGTCACATATCCCAAGTGCTAATTGGTGCTGTTAGCTTTCAGCATTGACGCCAGGAAATAGGAAGGAGGAAATGGCACTCTGCTTATCTTGTGCTTGGAGGTTTTATTTTGAGAACCATGTTTCTTTAGCCAAAGGGCACTAAAGTAACATCTCACTGTTTCATATACTTGGGAAGAGGAAGAGGTCCCCTGACATGGGGCGGTCCCCTAATATCTTGTAGAAACTGTTATATAACTAAAAGGCAGGACTTAGCTACTCACCAGAAGGATCAGGTTTTAATGAATTATGCTAGTTCATCTCCCACAAATTAAACAGTTTTCCCTACTCATAGAAACTTCTGTTATAATCTTTCACTGAGTCATTAAAACTGTGTTTTATTTTTGTGTAATTTTTCACTCCTAATAAAACTATAATGTTACATTAGTGTGAGTATATGTGCATATAATATGTGGGCATGTAGTTAAATAGAGATAATACATCTAAACATTTCAGTCTGGAAAATGGCTTCTTCGCCTACCAGTGTGACTTGTGATAAATTGTTTAACGTCTCAGTGCCCAGTTTTTTATGTGTAACGTGCCGACTAATAATCCTACCTCACAGGCTATTACAAGGATTATATGAGCCAATACATGTAATACATTTAGAACTAGGTTTGGCAAAGACTTAACAATATTAGTCATTATTATTTTAACTTCATATTATCAATTTTTAAATTTTTATTTGTATGTTTTCTTAATTTATATCTTCCCAGCTACATTAGCTAGATTTAGCCATTCTTGATTGGAGATAAGTAAGTCTTAATGTTACACTTTTCTCCTCCCTTGAGATTTCTTCCCAACTCAACAGGGTACATAATTAAAAGTCCCCGAGCAAACCAATTAAGAGCAATGATAAGTCAATGATGATCTAAAACAATACTTATGAAAAGATATTCAGGAAGTTAGGGACTGTGTACATACAGTCACGCAAATTCATTGACCTTGAGTGATCGGGGTTATATGCTAGGAAAATCACTTACGTATCTTTCATTGAAACAGAATTATAACCTAGCTCACTCTGTCCATTGTCACTTCCACCTGCCTACCTACCTACACAGACACATGCACACACCATCTATATTCTGCTTGCTGAGGAAAATGAATGAAAACATTGGCATAATCATCTTCAAACACATAGAGTTATATAAGGAAAACTGATGTAAAACAATTATTACTTCAGAAATCTTCTAATGAAAACTCATGTGATATTTTTATCATCAATGTCACTTTTATAAGTAAGCTAATATGCCACGTAGTATATGTTTAGTTTTTCTTTTCATCAAATGAATGTTTATATTTTCAGGATTTATTCAAAATAAAATCTAAGTGAATATACATGTTCTTTGATTAATATGTGCATTAGTACTTGATGCCAAAAAAGTAAAAGCCTTGTTCTTTAGTCAGAGGGGAATTTTCCACATGTCAATAAATTGACTAAATGTTTTCTTGTTTTGCTGTAATTTGATTTTGTCTTCTAAAGGTTTTTAGTAGTCACTTGTCTTGATCTCTTTTCTTCCTTTTGATCTAGTATTGAAGTCACAGTTCCACCCATGCTTCATGTATAAATGAATGGTAACAATAGCTGCTTTGACTTCAGACTCGCATCTGAGATCAGAAACCAGGATGGTCCCTACCCTCTTTGTGGCATATGTCATCTATTGTTAGAACTGGAATCATCAAAATGTTGCATGAAACACATGTAGATGACTCCAAAGTGTAGTGCCATCTTCACTCACTAGCAAGTTGCTTCATTACATCACTTGCTCTCAGAGCAGAGTCCAGAAGAAAGTAGATTCAGGGCATATAGGTTTTTAGCTGAAGGAGGAAATGAAATGGTTGCGGAAGGACATGCCTGGGTAGCACATCCAAAGAAGCTCGCTACCAGCCAAAATGTTTAAAAAGTAACCTCAACAGACAGTGGTGGAAGGCACGGATAACAAACCTTACCTTTGTCACAATTTTTCCCTGGCCGTGTTGTCCTCTGGTTTTCAAAGACACAGGTCTTTTGTGTTATAGAGAAGGTTTCAATATGCAAAAACCTTTTAGATACTGCTCTACCACTTCATTAAATGCCAAAACGTAGTTGAGTGCTGAGTGGTAAATGTCTATGTTGCCTATGATTGAATGTATTTTTTCCTGCATGATCATCCATTGTGGTGTTTGTAAGTAGCAAAAAAATGAGCCTGATTTGTTCTCCTTTGTAGAGCCAGGCCGAGGCCCACTACAAAGGAAGTAAACATGCCAAGAAGGTCAAAGCACTAGAGGCAACGAAAAACAAACCCAAAATGGTTTCTTCCAAGGACAGCGCAAAGGCTAATACCAGCCGCTCCATCACTCCAATCACAGGCAACAGCTCTGACAAATCAGGTCAATGGCACTTTTTGTTCTTTACATCTTTTGTGTCCCTCCTGGTCCCCTGCCCCAACCCCGTTCTCCTCCACTCAGCTGTTGCATGTTTTCTCCATGATTTGTTTTTATAATATTAATATGTTTCCTTCACAGGAGATTATGTGTTTGCACGGAATCTAAACATGTGATATGTTACCATTCCATGTTGTTAAGTATATACATTTAAGTATATATGTGTGTGTAAATATATATATATATCTATATGTATATATGGGCTACTCAGTCACAATATATGTAGACAAAAATCAACAAATGGATCTAAGAGACTGACTTTATTATTGCTTTCTATTCTTTTTATGTTTGGATTTTACTGTAGACTCTTTCAGTGAAGGAGTTCTTAAATTTGTCTACTAATAGATGTTTTTACATTCTTTTACCACAGCGAAGGGGAATGGAGGGGCACGACAGTGAAGTTTCCTAAGAGGGTGGCATATTGAATGAATCTGAAAATGGATTCAATAATAAAAGACTTTGATTTTTGGAGATCTTTGTAGAGTTCCCCTCAGAATTACAAATGAATTTGACGATTTTGAGGGACCTGTTCACAAAGTAATGAATTAACTAACAGAACTTTTTGTCATTGGAAATGGGCGACTAGTGGACGTACCTTTTAAATAGGGTCCATATTTCACAGTCCCAGTGAGTCATCAGTTTTCCTGAGTCAGTTCAAAATGATTCAGAGAAAAGAGAAAAAATCCATTTTTCTAGCATGTACACCATGAAATTGGATGTTTAATAGGCCGTCACACACTCACATCGGCCCCTCAGGGCCCAAGATGGATGAGTCATCTTGCTCCAGTGACTAGGTGAGGACCAGTGTCTATTAAAGGAGACTAAGAGAATATACCCCTTTCTGTGTTTGACTCTCTAGTTAGGGACCTCTCTATTGTTGGAAACAGACACACACATACACACACACACACACACACAAATACTTGTCTTTTGATTCTCTTCTGCTCCTCAGATCACTGTAAATTTTGAGGAAAAGGCTACAGAATACTTTCCTGTGGCTACCCAGGGCCTTTGGAGAAGAACAAACCCATTACTATAAGAGGAAATTTCAGAAAAGCCCACTCAGACAAAGAGACCGTGTAGGAAGGGATCGTTATTAATTAGGTCCCATAAATGCTATTCAAAAAGCTCTGAAGCCTAGAAGGAGTGAACTAACCCAAATTTGGTAATAAAGACTTTTTGCTCTTCATGTAGTAGAATAGCTAAATCATGTTATCTGATAATAGATAATAAAAACTGGACTAATATCATGCTTCTCCCTTTTTAAAGAACAAAGCCTTTTATGTATATTATTTAATTAATTTTTAACCCTGATCTATCCAATGGTAGGGTGAAATATTATCTCCAGTTTACAAAATAGCAAACTGAGTGAAGGTCCCTGTTGTTACAGTTATTTGCTGGGGGTTACCCACTGTTTGGAAGGACAGCATCCATCATCTCCTGACTTCCTGGCTGGTTTTATTTTTTGTAGGGTATTGCTGTCTCTGTGACACAATACTCTGTCAGAGATTTTACTGTCTGAATTGTGGATTTGATTAGAAAAAGAAAATATGTTTCATTAAAGGCAGCTAAGTAAGAATAGCTGTCCTGTTCACTTTTTAGAAGTTGGTATAGAATTAAATGTAAAATCCAAAGAAATGGCTTTATGGTCTCCTAGGATCGATCCCAACTTTTAATGATGTGTTAATGGGAGCTCAAAACATGGTAGGAGGGAGGAGAAATGTGCTTTGGGAGAATTGAGGTCAAAACACAGCAAGCATTAGGCATCTTTAGAAAGATGGTGAGAACATATTGGCCAGACACTTTACCCAAAGGTCTCCCTGGAGTTCGAGTGTCATGATGCCATATGACAATACACCTCCCTGTGATAATGTGCCCCATTCATCAAATGGCATGTTTTTTCTGTGTGTGTGACAGCATTTAACCTCTCATAACAGGTTCAAAAAAAAAAGAGACTTTGAAAAACCTTGTTTCTTGAACGTAATAAAATATTGCGATAATCAACCTAATGCTGAAATATTGTGATGGCAAATCTGATGGTCCATATGTCTAGTCTTTAGCAGTAGGTGTTTTTTAAAAAATAATTAGATATCAAGATGGAGAAAAATACATTTCTGGTTCTTCAAAATATATAAAGCTATTTAGAGCTAAACAGACTTAATCAGTTGCTGTCTAAACACATGAAAACTGATGGAACAATTTAAAATGCTACAGATATTTTTATAAATGCAATTAAGAGGAAAGATTATGGAACCATCATGTTCTGCTTGAACTATAACAATAGGAACACCTTAAATTTATGTTTATAAAACCCAGTCACTATTTGTTTTCGTATGATCCTCTCAACAACACTGTAACTAGCAGGGCTGAAATTAGTATTGATCTTTCATTAATTCATACAGCAAACTTTATACCCATTTATTCACTCAACAAATATATCTCCCTGTACTAAGTAGTACAGGAGGTCTGTCCAGAAGATATCCAGCCATGTATTATGAAAAGGAGACATTTATTGAAGAAGATACAGGTATAAGAAACATTATACATAGGACAATGCCTCAGTCCCCTTCAAAGCAGGCACCTTCGGACATCACACAGTTCTCTCAGTCACCGTCAGCTGCCCCGTCTTATCTTCCTGAATCTAACTGACAGTCTGAAATCTCTTCCTTTCTGAAGGTGATTTTAGTTTTGGGAAAAACCAAAAGTTGCAGGATGCCCAATTTGAGCTATAGGGTCTGAGTCACTTGGGTGATTTGATGTTTCCCTAAAAACCTCTGCATGAGACATGAAGCTGTTTTCAGGATGAAACTGCCAATCACCAGTTGCCCATAGCCATGGCCTTCTGAATCACCGGAATAGTTTCCATGGAGGAATGTTCAAGCTTAGTGCAATATTTGACACAGATTCATTGCTCTACTCACTCAGTCATTTTGAATGCGATGGCCACACAGTACACATGCTCACTCAGCGGTGTCTACCACCCCCACTGACTAGTAGAGGAAAGTCGTCATTGTTCATGCATGCACATCCCAGTCCACTCTCCTCGGCTGCCAGGTTACATCGATGTCGTGCAAACCATTCTCGTGATATTAACAATGGCTGGACTTTTTCTGGACAGACCTCATAGTGCATTGGTATATTTGCCAGATGCTGGGGTACAACAGGGAACAGAAAGATATTTTCTTGCCCTCAAAGAACTTCCAACATAGCGTTTTGTTTGCTTTTTATTGTGTTGGATATTTGGACTACAAAGAAAAATAATGGTTATCACCTTCAAGCCGCTCCCAAAAATATGATCGCAGTGAAGAACCTGGGGTCTTGGGAGGGTTAAATGGCCTGAGTGGGGTTCACAACTCACATCCCAGTAGAGTCAGAGCAGGAACTCAGGGTTTCTTGCTATGCATATTCCATTATTCCCATTACTTCTGAACTTCTCTCTCTGACTTGGGGGAGGAGGTACAAGTCTCCCAGTGGGCAAAGTCAGACCACTAAACCACTTTTTAAAGAATTAGTGAGTAAGACCATATATTACTTTTAAATTGCTTGCTGACTATTGATATTTTTCAGTAGGAGCTATAACATTGAAAGGCCCATTAAGGCTTCATTTTATTGATAATGTTTAGTTCCTACACAATATGTTGTCTGTAGCATTTAACTTAATAGAGCAAAGCTTCGGACATCACAGGATCTTTTCAAGGGTAAGTTTGAATGGAAACACTCATTTCAGGTAAATGATGAATGTTCTCAAAGCTCCACTTTGACAACTGTAGGCTTTATGTGTCTAAGCCAAACACACTGACTGAGACGGAGGTCAACAACACTGGGAAGGGCATTGAGCCTTGAACTGCTTCCTGAAGGGTCCAGTTGAGTTGTCCTGAACACCGTCCAGATTTTTAGCATTTTGCATTATTCCATCCAAAATATTTCCATAGGGGACATGGAGATTGTTTTATATATCCCATACCTGTGACCATACCATGAACCCTGTGAGATGACAGAGTCGGCAAAGACATAAGAAGGAAGGAAAGAAAATAGGATATCTCAAAAACAGCCCATTCTGGTTTCCAGCATGTTGTCCTTTTGCATGGTGGGAACCTCTCGGGTGTGAACCCAGAGCAGTTATCAACTAGCTGATCAGTATGATTTGCCTGGAAAGGCTGCAACTTCAGCTTTTTATGATCACCCTATTGCCTTATGAAAGAGCATTTTTAATTTTGTTGAAGGGTTTTTCTGCCAACGGTACAAATGCAGACCCTCGCCTTGTCATTTTTATGGGTTCCCCCGTGTGTTTCACAGTTTTTATGTGTTGTTACAAATGGGGCCAGGTTTTCCAAATGACAGCCTCTCATTTCCGCCGACTGCCGCAGGACTCCATCGATTAGCAAACAAGGGCTTCGTAACTGACTCTTCCTCCCTTTCTGTCTCCAGCAATAGGACCTTGTGCTGTTGAGTAGGAAAAAAATAATAGTTTTCTGCTTTGGCAGCATCTGTCATTTATAGACAAGCGCCATCATAAATTTGGCATGTATCTATCCAAATCCAGGAGGCTGAGATTTAGTATCCCTCATAAAATAATAGATTAACTATATTTATGACAGACATCTTAAGTCTGAAATTCTAGGGTATAATCATGTAGAACATAAATTGAGTCCCATCTGTCTAAAGAGAACAGACCATTATACTAAGGCTCATATTTTTATGAAATGTACATATATCATTAAGACTTTCAAAGTCAATTTAAAAAATGAAACTGCCTCCATCTTTGCCCATGTACCTTGAATTTGACACAGCAAACTGCCAGGTAAGGCTGAAGATTTTTAGGTAGTTAAGTGTTTGTCATACTTTGGAAACTAACTTCTGAAACTCTTGGGCATTTTTTTTTTTTTTTGCTTACAAATAATACTGAGCATTTATTGTTAGGTTTTCCACTTCTAAAAGCTATTAGCCACTGCTGCTCTAAGAAAGTAAACTGAAAGTTAAGGTTGACTTATGATTTACTGAGGATCTACTAACTTAGGATTTACTAGGAATATGTTATAAACCATTCTACAATGCAAAATATTGGCTCTCTTCTTGAGACTTATATTATCATTAAAAACTTTTCTGCATTTAAAAATATTGGAATATTAAAAAACTTTGTATGCACATTGAATAATTTTGTAAATACATAACCATGAATGACCTTGAGATTTTAACAAAGGTTATTATTTACACTTTTATGACATTTCAGTTATTTGCTTCAGAAAGAATTCTCCTACAGTGACATATTTTTCTGATATGGGTGGGTGACCAAATAGAAGTACTCAATAAATATTTGTAGAGTCTGTGTGCAGGGCACAAGCACTAGGCATTTTGGGGCTTCTGGGCCCGATTCTGGTTATGCTTAGAGTCTAGTGTCATGCAAATTTAGCTTTATAGTATAAAGCTTAAGGTGTTTTTTTTAGAAACAGTTCTATAGCATTTCCTCTCCCCTGACTTCTTTCTCTGAAAATCAGGTTCGCTGTTGTGGACATGTGGGCATAGTATTATGCAGTAATGGTTTGGTACTCTTGTTTCTATAGACGGCACTGTCCAATTAAACATTCTGTGGTGATAAAAATGGTTCGTTATCTGTGTTGTCCAACATGAGCGCCATTAGCCATGCACTGCTACTCAGCACATGAAATGTGGCTTGTGCTAGAGGAACTGAATATTTAATTTTAAGTAGCCACACATGGCTACCGTATTCGACAGCACATCTATAGACTGTGGTACTCTTTGCTCTTTTGCCTAGCTGTAGCCCCACAGAAGGCATTAAATTCTCTGAACCTCTCTTTTCTCAACTGTGAAGTATGACTAATGCCCTCCACACATCATAGCAGTGTTGGATGGAACAAACAAAATAATTGTGAACAAGCTTTGCAGATGTAAAGCATAATAAAAATGCCTATTATTGATATAATTAGTTTTGGGGTTTGTTTTTGGTTTTTTCTCTTTTTTTTTTTTTTGGTCTTCTTGTGGTGTCTTATTTCAGCTGTCCCTCTTGCCACTATCAGTAGAGATGTCAGCTGTCACCTTCCATTATGCTGCATCGAATATAGCATACCCTAGGAAAACAGATCCAGGCTTTTAGACTTATATGCAAAATGTAATTTTAACAGTACAAATAATAATTAATGCGTAACTGAATCATCATGTGCCTGATTCTAATGTGCTTAGTATTTCATACATACTATCTTATTTAATGATTATAACAATCCACTGATGGATGCTGGAAGCGAAACTTAGAGAGGGGAAATAATGGCTCAGAGTCATTCAGCCAGAAAGTAGTTTCAAGGCCAGAGTCTCACTGGGGCAGTCCCTCAGATTCACGACCATGACGTGCTGCCTCTGGATGAAGGTCCGTGGACTTTACTGAGCATGCTTTTTGAAGGCTGTCTGAGATTATTTTTCACTAGGTCATACTTCTAGAAGTCTGATATCCCAGAAAAGCGTGTTATCCCTTTCCATACCTTATTTTATAACTGGTTTTGTTTTAAAAAGAGTTTTGATTGGTTTTGAATATAGATATATAATATTAACCAGGGCATGATTCTTGAGCATAATTTACGTACTTTGCATGAATAGCATAGCAAAAAGAACATGAGCTTGAAGTCAGATTAGCTCCACCTCTGACTGACCATATAACCTTGACCAGCTCATGTTCACTGACCTTCCATTTCCCCATCTATAAAATGGAAGAACTAATACTTACCTCCCAGGTTTGTTGTCAGGACTAATGAACTAACAAACGTGCCTGGATCAGTGCCTATCACTTGACAGACACTCAATAAATGGCAATCATAAGAAGCAACCATTCGCTCAAAGAAATTTCCAGACCCTGGCCTGATCTTGACTCTACAATCATTTTGTGCCATGCAGCCATCATGCAACAGTGATCAGCAGTTACTTTCCTCCTTATGTGCTTCTCTTATCATCTCATAGTGATCATTGCACTTGTGTTTTCATTGCAGGACATTAAGGTTCGATGAGCCTGGCTTTCCCAGTGGGACATTTAAAGATGTAGAAGGACCTTCTTGGTCTTGTTCACATTTCTGTGTATTGGAGGAAATGTCTTTTTACTCATTCTTCCACTGGTCAATGTATCTCACATCCACTGTGTTCCCAGAAGCCCCTGGTACTTCATCCTGTACATAGTAGTCACATAGTTAGCACGAATTAAATTAATATCCTTAAGTAGAATTTGAATGGGGGAGGCTCTGGTGCCCTCCCTAGAATGTGGACAGGGCAAAAAGACACTGGTTAGCTCTTTTTCTTAGTATTCAGTAAGATAGATGCCCCACCTCACAGGTCTACAATCTGTTCCACATCCAGCTACAGTAATAAAAGACGGGACAATTCGACACATCTCCATCTGTTGGCGGGGGAAATTGGGTGCTTCGTGTGGAGGAGCTGCTGTCCCGAGGCCAGGGCTGGCTCCTGAGCTCCAAGGGGCAGGGAGGAGGGCGTAATCAGAATGACAAACCCGCCCTGCCTGACAAGCTCCTATGAGCATTTACCTCAGTAAATAAGAGAAGCTTGTCAGTCCGTGCATTTTATTCCTCTCTTCTTCCAACAATTTTTCTTAGCATATAATTTGTATTCCTTGCCTCCCAATATTTGAACTTCTGTCAGAGTCTTATGATGATTTTTGCCCATTTAAATGGCAAAAATGCATATCTAAGTTAAAATTATTTGTCTTTCCTACCACAATATCTTTGTTCTTAATTGTCTATTAACTAAGTAAAATATTTTTACTCAATGTGAAAATTAGTGTATCACATTTTGAACTTAGGAAGTTATTTATTTTACTCTTTTAAACCAAAATTTTACCCAATCCTTTGACTAATCCATAACACATAATCATTAATATCTAGCAAAAGTTTTAAAAAATACTTTGAAAAATCATGAGTAGATATTCTGTTTACTTAAAGCGTTTCAAATTGAGAGAACCCTTTTAAACAGCAATGTCATATAGTAAATTAAGAACCAAAAAACAAAATGTTTCTTTCATTAGATCAGTTAGTTAATACCAAGGTAATAATCCTAAATGCAAAGCAAGAAGAATAAAATGTTATGCATGAAGATATCCATCATAGCATTACTTGTATTAATAAAAACTCTAAACAAGGTGATCAGTGTCAGGGAAATTATTTAGAGTACTTGCACCCTATAAAATATTATGCAGTTTTAACATAAATAAAAGTAACAAAATGAAAAGATGCATGTAATACATTAAATCATACAGTTACAAAATATATTGAGTCGGAAGTTTAAAAATGGCTTATTCATGTGGGTATTTGCATACTCATATATTCACTGAGCCCCCGCTGAACACCCAGCATCGTGCCGGGCCCTGGGCTCATGGCAGTGAGTCAGGCAGGCCTGGCCATGCCCTCAGGAAAGCATGTCTGCAAGGGTAGGTGCTGGACATGTGATGACAAGCTTGATGAGGGAAAAGAAAGGAACAAGGGACGCTGGTGGATGAGCGGAAGTTAGCCAGGCAAACAAGGACCCTGGTTTGGGGGCAGAGGGGAAGAGGATTCTCATCAGAGAGACTGGCACTCCATAGCAGCTGACGTGTGAGAGACTGTCCTGTTTCAATAACCTAAGGAATGAAAGGGTGCCTGGGGACATGGAAGGAAATTTAGGATATTGATTGGTAAGGAAGTGGTTGAAATGATGACTAACGATAGAAGTGAAGGCAGAATGAAGTGATAGACGTAGGTACAGAGGTTCTTAACCTCTTGTATGGCCAACTAGTGAAGCCCAGTTTCAGAATAATGCTTTTAAATCCATGAAATCAAATTTCTAGTTTTGCAAAGAAAACCAATTATATTGAAATACAGTTTTCAATTTCTTGTTATGGTATGGCAATATATATAGTAATTAACACAAGGCTTTAATTGAGATTTAGCAACAGGCCTAATATCTACCATAATTTCAAAGGGGCAATGAGCATAAATGGTATTTCAAGCTTTCCAGTGAAAATATATGATTTCTTTTGGTGACAGAGTTACAGGCACTGCTAAGACTGCTATAGTTTGTTGCCTTCATTTGTAATTGAAAGACATGCTAAATTTCATTTGAAGATAAATGAAAATAAAGATCCATTTGACATCCAAGATCATGGATCCCATGAACTCACGGGTCCCTTAAGAGTCCACAGGCCCCCAGGTCAGAAACTTCTGTTTAGTGCTAGACGATTATGGTGGTTGTGTTTTCCCCCTATTCTCCACATGCTGTTTGCATAACAGCTTCTTCTAATGACTTGATGAGGTTTAGATATCTGGGGCCACAGGTAGGATGGGAAAGAACCCCTTAGCCGGGCCTCTTAAATTAATATCACTTTCTAAGGGCAGCAAACTTTCTCCTGCAACCTATAAATATAAAATATCAATATCGATATAAAGCTGTCTTTGACAACTTGGTAATAAAGCAGCAGATTGAATTTAGGCACCAATGCTAGATTCGAAATGTAAAAGTGCGAATAGCTTTTAGCAATATACTTTCAAAGGATTGGCAGCTTTCTGAGACCTGGCAACCCGGCCCAGCCTCCTTAGGGTAGGCAGTGCCCAGTTAGATCCACAAACAGTGAGAGCTAATACCTAGCTCCCTGAAACAACCTGAGGCAATAAGCTTGTTCTCTAACAGTAAATTTTTATATTTTCTGTTTTAAATAAAAATCCATTCTTTTAAATGAAGGAAAACAGTCTCTTCAATATCTTTCCGACTGACCTTTCCATTGTCAGTGTGCATTCGCTCTGCCTGGAGTATCAAAGCTAAACCTGAAACTCGTCATCTGCAGAGGAAGGAGGTGGGAGGACCAGAATTCAAATGTTTTCCTTGTACCTTATGAATCTATGTTTCCTTTGTAAAGTGCCATTCACTTGGGGGGTGGAGGGGGGGACAACCTGCTCTTCATTCCACCTAGAAAAATCATTTTTAATCTTATTCCTAGTTTTTGAATCGTCACTGCACTTACTCCCTGAGGGACTTGATTTGAGTGACATGAGTTAGTTATTCTATTTTCCATTAACAAAGCTGCCTCAGAAATAACTGTTTCACATTTCTTGGTGACAAATCAAAAAAGGGGCCATTTTTCAACCTGAAGAAATTGAAATATGACTTCTCTATTTTACAAGTCAAATGGCTGGAAAACTACACAAAACAGGAGAAAGCTGTTCATTAGATTCAAACCCAAGCAAACAAGCCCTCTTTTGTGCAACCTTAGAAAAGTGACAAGTTCACTAACACCGGTGCCAGCTCAGGCTGCAGAGCGCGGGCTGCCAGCATTCCACATGAGCTATCTGGAGGTGCCACTGTTTGATCTGAGTGTGACACTGACAGCTTCTGCTCCCAACAAAGTGCCACAAGGGACAATGGGGCAGTTGTCATGCAGACCTCAGACAAGGAGGGCCTTATCACTGGACCGCAAAATCACTGCAGGGTGTACCCCAGTGGCCAGGACCTGATTGACATAGGTTTTCACATGGAAAGAGCAGGGGTACCCTAAGGCAAGGTCGTTACCTGGCAGGAGCTTACAGTACAGGACCTGTTCTGAACTTGGGAAATTAGTCATGGGTCCTAAGTTATTTAAAATAAATAAGCTTCTCTGTTCGTTTAAGGTAAGGACATACAGGATTCCGATTCAATGAAGAGTCACTTTCACTTAAAGATTATTTTCACAGCTTCCAGGATTAGTCTAAAAGCCAAGATATGAAAATTAGATATAAAGGTACTTAATTAGGAATTAGCAGACTTCACAGTGATCAACGGTGCTTGAAGATTCCAAGTTCCTGGAACTTAGCATGAGGCATGACAACATGGCATTGGATGTGAAGGGCCCACCAGCATCGGATTGGCCCAATGTATAATATTTTGGGACTTCTGGCATGTTCTTTTCATCTTCTATGTTAGCATATTAATCCTCCGAGGCTGTATTTGAGTTCTGTAGTGCTAAGTTTGATGAGTAAGTGGGTTAATTTGAGTAAAGTTTCTGGAGTAAAAGATATTGAAGATGTTTCCTTCACATGGTTTATCAATAGGATAT
This sequence comes from Mormoops blainvillei, assembly GCA_004026545.1. Taxonomy (NCBI): domain Eukaryota; kingdom Metazoa; phylum Chordata; class Mammalia; order Chiroptera; family Mormoopidae; genus Mormoops; species Mormoops blainvillei. Next base: position 16,590 of record PVJD01009836.1, read on the forward strand.
GAAAATAGTTCCCCCCGACAAAAGAAGTTTTCAAAATGTTTAGAGCTTTGGAAAATAAGTAAATTAACATGGAACCGCCCAAGAAAACTACTTTAAAGAACTAAGTTCACTTGGCTGCATAAATTATGGATATCTGTTACAAAGGGCAATTCTGATGTAGCTCAGCAAATTTTGCTTCAAAATCCTGTAGGATAAAACCTTAAAAAAGGTGTTTAAGTAATGAGGAAATAATTCAGACAGTGAGAAGCCCTGCTAATTAACATTAGGTGAGGGAATACTTGAAAGTGGAATTCATATTAGCCAGAAGTTCTGGATGGCATGCATCTTTATTAAAAGAAACAGAAGGAAACAGCACATTAATTAAATTTTCTAATACACAACATAAGGGGGCTTTAAAATGCCAGTAAAGTAAGAGAAATAATATAATGGATTTTGGTAAAAATATCAAGCAATTAAAATGAGGAATAACAAACTTAGGTAGGTTATGAAGCTTCTGAGTTTACACATCCAGAAAGAATGCTACAATTTACCATGTTATTGTCTAAGTTACTTTCTTGATTTTAAGATCTGTCTTATCAACTACCTAATGTCAATCTAATGGCAGAACTCACTGAATATGATGGAACCATTTACATATTTCCAAAGTCAAAAAAAATATATCACTAATATTCTCAAAGCTAAAGACTCTCTCCTATCTAGGGGATAAAAACTGAAATGCAATTTGTCTAAATGTTAGATCATGTTAATGTTATATACACCATACCTCTTAATATTTTTTAAACCAGAAATGGCTGCCCTTAGGACCTAATAAGGTTTTAAGGTATCCTCTGCCTTCTGACTTTGGTCCACCTTTGTAATTACATCTCCCATTGCTGCTGTTGCCATTGTCCTCGCTCAGCTACCAGGTGTTCACCAGGCAAACCCCCAGCTTTCTAACACCTAAGCATTTTATCATGTTTCCACTTACACTCACTCCTTTTTACCCCATTCTACACTGATCTAAATCTGACCTTCAAAACCCAGCCAAAACGCCACTTTCTTTGTGAAAAATGTCTCCTCTTACCTAGCCAAATGTAACCCTTTCCCCCTCTATGCTCCCATGCCTTGGACCAGTTTGTATCAGAGAGCTCTCTGAAGGACTGTCTCATGCCCTGTGCTAAACTGTTACTTTCTTCAAGCCTATACCTACTTTATTTACTATTTCCTTCAACATCTAGCACACTGCCAACAACTTGCATATTGTTAATATGCATTTGTTAATGAAGAAATGACCTCTTTTGAAAAAGAGATATGAAAAGGAAATGTTTACTTTTTCTTAAAGAAACAGGGATACAGAGAAAAAGATATAATTTTTGTTCATCTTCTCAATGTTACCTGAATCAGATAATTATTGACTAGGGTATATATTTTCATTTAAGGAAAACATGCTTTAAAACTAAACTGTAATTTTAAAACAAAGCAACAGATTTTTTACATTTCTGCATGACTATTGTGTGCCTTTTAAAATGTTACTGTGACATGAAGTCCTCCCTTTGTGCAGGAAGATTAACACACTGCCACCAGTGAATAGCTAAAGAAAATATCATGCTCATTTATGCCACCTACTCACCTGTGGGACATTAGTTAATCTTGATGAGTATTCATTTCCTCATCTTTTTTTTAAATTTTCTTTTATCGTTGTTCAATTACCGTTGTCCCCATTTTTTCCCCATTACTCTCCCCTGCCCTACCTGCCTCCTACCTCTCACATGCAATCCTCCCCACGCCCCGTTGTCTTTGTCCACGGGTCCTTTGTACATGTTCCTTGCCCCTTCCCCTTCTTTCCCCTGCTACGCCCTTCCCTGCTCCCTCCTGGTCACTGTCAGCTTGTTCTTTGTTTCCATGTCTCTGTTTCTGTTTTGCTCACTTGGTCGTTTTGTTGATTAGGTTCCACTTATAGGTGAGATTATATGGTGTTTGTCGTTCACTGCCTGGCTTATCTCACTTAGCATAATGCTCTCCAGTTCCATCCATGCTGTCGTGAAGGGCAGGAGCTCCTTCTTTCTTTCTGCTGCATAGTATTCCATTGAGTGAATGTACCACAGATTTTTGATCCACTCATTTACTGATGGGCCCTTAGGAATAATCATTTTCAGTCTTACCTATTTCACAAGTTTGTTATGAAAGATAATAAGATAATAGCACTTTTTAAATTGTAAAATTCTTCATAAATGTAGGAATATATGAAGGATATTAATATAATGGACATTAAAATAATAATATGAAAAGGAGAGAAAATGAGTGACTAAATGACTAAAATAGGTCAGATTCTTTATGTCAAATTTACGTGAAATATTCTATGAAGTGACTGAAGAAAAGGTTCTGTTGTGCAGTGACTTAAGTTGCCACAAGGAACAGTAATTCCATAATGGCAAACATTAAAATTACTGAATACTTTCACTTTGTGTATTCTATAAAATTTCAAATTTAATCAGGGCTTCTTAGAGATGAGAGAGTTCCAGGCCTGAAATAATCTTCAATCTAATTTACTTATTATTATCATTTAGGAAGGATGATTTTATTTCCTTCTCTACTACTATTGAGGTCAGTTTAGTAAACATCTAAGATCTTTTTCATCATACTCCATGGCATTCGGAAGTTTTAATAGAGTTGCTGGAAGGGAATATTGTGGAACCCAAGGATAATATGGGACCTGAGACTTCACTTATTCTAAATACCACCCAAACCCGGAATTCATCTGTAGAATCCCTGACCTGGGTAGATCCAATGCAGAAAAAGGGATGGAAGTCAACTGCTGATCCCTCCATTACATAGAAATAGGACTCATCTTATTTTTGATGTGTATGACGCTTTGGTTTGCCTGGTATGCAGAAGAGGCACATTGGCATGTTGCTGTCCCTTTGGTCATGCCTGCCCCCTTGGTCATCCAGGCCCATGGGATACAGTTCCAGGTTAGCTAGGGCAATGAGCAAATAAATTTTCAGTTTTAATTCCCCTTCTTTCTTAATGCAAGTTTATTAGCACACCTGTAGACATTTTCTAAGAGCACCGGCTCTAGTAGGATTAAACCCGTGATGGATCTTGCTGTTGCCTAAGAAGTTCCAGTTTCTTTCCCAAAGGGGCCACTGGACAGAGCCTGTGTTGACTAGCAAACAACACTGAAGAGTTAAAGTCACTCTGGCCCTCATACAGGCTGCACATGAGCCCTGAGGATTATAAGCATTTAGCAGCTACATGACCAAAATGCCAAGATGTCTGTAAATTATTTGGCTAATCCTCATATTGTGCTTATAATTCATGTCATTATTTAAAATTTATGACTTAGAGTAGCAGTAATTAATAAGTATAATGGAATCTTTGCATCCTATATTTTGGATAAATTTCATTTCCATTCAAAGAGCAGCAAAAACTTAACTAATTATAACCCAAGTAAACCATGTTTCTTCCCTCCTTTCTACCACACACCCCAAATTTAAATTTTTTAATTTGGTGTAAAGATTGAATTTTAACTTTATATTCATGTCCTAATTAAAATGAGTAGTTGAATGAAGCGCCCATTGTCTAACGACTTATTTCATGTTACTATCATATCATGTAATCATATTGGAGGGTGGCTGGTTTTCCTATATATTAAAGGCTTCCCTGGAGCAAAATTTACAACTCAAGGGTATTAGGTAGGAAGTTACCTGCTTCAAGGGGGAGAATGAAGTTTTTCTATAAGTTGTTATGACCTTAGGGTGACCTACTATGGAAGCTGATGGCATGGAATTCTGTTTCAACCAGATTCAATGGACTAAACTCTGTGATGGGGTAAAACCAAATGTAGAAATTAAATTCTTATATTTAATTACTTTATGTCAATCAATTGATGTTTGTATGATATATAAGACTTTAATACCATATCTCTGTGTCTTTCTTAGAAGACAAAGGGAAGCTAAAAGTCAACAGTTCCAGTCAGCCGTCAAGCTCTGAAGGTGGCACATTTCTCCTCAAATCTGGCACAACACCCCTGCCCCCAGGAGCAGACAGCTCTCCTTCCAAGAGCACAAATGGAGCTCCTGGTACTCTTTCTGAATCAGAAGAAGAAAAAGCCAAAAAATTGCTTTATTGTTCTCTATGCAAAGTGGCTGTGAACTCTCTGTCACAGCTAGAGGCACACAACACAGGTTAGCCACTATGGTTGGAATTTAAATAATGTTTATAACGAAAACCAACTTTTCCCATCAGAACACCATTAAGTGTTCAAACATTAGGTTTGTTCAATGCCTTCTCTACTTTCATGATTCAAAGGTATAATTTTGAAAAAAGTATGATCATAATGACTTTAGAAACAGCAAGGCAAAAGCAGTTTGGAGATAAAATTTGTTCTGTTCTTTATTTTCTCAAAAGTATCTAATACTTCCCAAAACTCATATAAGGAAGTGACAGGGATGAAGACAAATATCTGTGCACAATGTTCACTGTAATACACTTACAAGAGAAAAAAATGGAAACAGCCTAAAAGTCCTTCAGTAGGGAAATGTTGAACAAATTATAGCAACCCAATATTATAGATTATATTACTCAGCAATTAAAATGTAATTATAAGAAAACATGTGTACAATTGGGCATGTGAAATTTTCAGAATATTTAATTAGCATGATCCCTGTCTTGAAAAAATACATATATTTATATGCTGATTTTTTAAATTTAAGTGTAATTGGTATACAGGATTATGTTAGTTATATTAGTATCAAGTATATAATATATAGATTGGACATTTTTAAACCTTACAATGTGATCACCCCACTAGTTCTAATAATTATCTCTCACCATGCAAACTTCTCACAATATTATTATATTTATTTTTTCTTTTTATTGAATTTATTGAGGTGACACTGGACTATACTTTTTTTTAATATAGTAAAAAAAAACACCTAAAAAGAAATGTATTAAATGATAACTGATTATGTCTGGGCATTGAAAATATGGGCAACCTTTTATTTTCTTATGCTTCTCTATACTTTCTCTATTTTTCTATTCTATACTCTTCTGTTTTCCCATTTTTTACAATGAAAATGTGTTAAATTTGTAATAAGAATTAAAATGGTGTTAAAAATAAAAGCATTGGGAAATACAGCCTGAAAATACTTTTCAAGAATAAAAAAACAAAGAGTTCATGTAGTTCTTAAATAGCTATTTAATATACATCTCTTACTGTTTTAGGATCTAAACACAAGACCATGGTTGAAGCTCGTAATGGGGCTGGTCCAATTAAGTCCTATCCTAGACCTGGATCAAGATTAAAGATGCATAATGGCAGTAAGGGGTCAGGACTACAGAACAAGACATTTCATTGTGAAATCTGTGATGTCCATGTTAATTCTGAAATTCAGCTCAAACAGGTAATGTATTCTGAATTTGTAGCCACTGTTGTTTGGGGTCACCGCTTAACTGTGTATCTCATAATCTATATACTATATTTTGCCATGTATAATGCGCTCCCATATATACTGCACATCCATGGTTTTCAGCCAGACTTTCAGGAGAAAAACCTTTGTTTTAATTTTTTAATTCAATTTTTTATTTATTTATATTTAGACACTTGTTTTTTGTATTATAAAGGAATTTTAGCATTTTTTGGAACATATTATAGTATAAGAAATTTTATGTAACAAATAACTACAAAGCAGAAGAACAGGCATGGGTATTTCAGGTACCACCCCTGTATAATGTGCATCCTTATTTTTTCCTAAAAAAATTGAGCAAAAAATTTTGCATTACACATGACAAAGTATGGTAATGATTGTCGCTGGGCTCGCAGTTAAATTTATTTACGTTTATCAATGTAAGAAATATCCAAGCCTATGAGAATTTATATGAGTTTATTTGAGCCAAACTGACAACAATTGGCAGGAAGCAAAATCTCATCAGATTCAGAAAATGCTCTGGAAAATGGCAGTTTTACACCGAATTTTATACATTACAATCAAAGGAGGGGGCATAAGGAGGTTATAAGAAATCCTTTAGTGATAGATTAGGGGAGGCAGGAGAAAGCAAAGGGAAGAAAAATCTCTGGGATTGAATAAAAAGTAGAACGAAGAGACAAATACTTCTTTTACATTGGTGGGCATCTGATAGTTAACAATCAACCGAGAACAATAACAATGAGGGGTTGTGTAGTCTCTGCACTGGTGAGTGATTGTACCCTAAAGGATCTAGAGAAAGGAAATTACCCTGACATCCCAAAGGTATGTTATCGTAGATCGCAAGAGGAAATAGGCAGTCTCAGTTAAGGGAAGACTGACCTTTGTCAGGAAATATACGAGACTGTGACATGACTACCTGCCATGGCTTTCTTTTAGTTGGGAATTTTTAATTCCAGATCATCTATGTAGTTAGGTATCTGCGTTTGTAAGGCCTTTCATGCAGCCCTCTCTAAACTTGTCAGGTTTAGTATGTGGCCCCTTTTTTTCATCCTCACCTTTATGGGATGCATACAATATACAAAATACAGGTACTCTGTGGAAGAAAACATCTGTAACAAATATTTACATATCTATAATTATTGTATGTCAAATTCCAGACTAGATATTAGAGACAGATGAGCACAGCAGTCACTTGGAGCTTACAGTCAAGCAGGAACTTCTAGAAGATAAGTGAGATGTTCAGCCAATCTTCCAAGGACCTAAAATCTGGTTAGGAAGACAGTCTCAACAGTCACAGTGGTAATACCAGGCAAAGTCAGATAAGAGCTATAGAGAAAGAAGAAATGGAGAGAGGCATTACAATTGAGTGGGGTCGGGGGTAAATCTTAATTTAAACAGTGGGGTGATTTTACCAACACTGTTACCGAACAAAAAAGAGAGTTTGTCTGCCTGCCGCCAAAAAAGCCAAACCTGTGAGGCCATTGCTGTTGAAAAAGGAAAGAGCTTTTTTTCACACCTACACAATCTGGGAGAATTACAGACTCCCTATCTCAAAGCTCATCTTTTCCACAAAACCAAGACAAAGTCCAACCATCTTCAGCAAGACCAAAACGAAAGGCAGTGCCCAGAGTTCCTGCTCCATTTTAAAGTACCATCCTTTGGAGCCTGCTGGTGGCTGCTAAGTGGTCATCCAGATAGCTTAGCTTGTTCCTGGCTGCTGACCATTTCAAGCTCCCTCCCGGAGTCTGTATGTGGACCTCACGGGGCCATGAGCCATGGACCATGTAGCTGCTAGGACCATAAGGTCATGTACTGCTGGGGTGGAGAGCGTGGGCACATGGCCCATGCATACCAGGTGAGCCAAGGGCAAGAGAGGCTCCCTCTTGGAGAATATGAACCACATGGCTGCTAAGGCCACATGGACCATGGAGAGAATAGGCCAATGCACCATCTGAGGGCAGGTCACAGCCAACAAGCCACAAGCAAGAGAGAGAGCCTTCTTTGTTCTCCTGGGTTTATTTAGCATGGGTTTGGGATGGACCAGGTGCTTTCTCAAAATGACCAATCAACTTCTCAAACTTTTGCGTGCTATGGAAGGGTGCACCTCCCAACCAATCCCTTCTTTTCCCAGGCTAGACCAGGAGGCCTCTTTGGTCTAACACCTCCCCATGCCACCATTTTGACTTCTGTGGTGCATGTGGCCTGCCTTCTCCTGGTCCCAGCCCCAATCTGATACTGGAGAGGTGGAGGGGAGGGATCTTTACACCCTCAGTGTGAGAACCTCCCCCCTGCCGCCATTGTGGCAAATAGGGGAGACTCCCTGGGCTCCGCGGCATCCCCAGGCTTCCCGGCTTCCCTGCTTTCTGAGCTTTGGGATGGCCATCTGCAGTGCTTCCATCATATCTGCTTGAATGCTCTGCTGCAACCGCGCCTAACCACTGCATTCCCTGGCAGAGGCGCACCGCTCATGGTGTCCGCCAGCGTTCCCATCACCCCTGGGCTGGGCAGTTGCATGGCAGAGATGCCAGGCAGTTGGACGGCCGTCTGCAGCCATCAGCAGAGCCGCGGCCTCTGAGATGGCGGGCTCTGCACCCCGCCCACAAAGAGGTGCCTCCTCCCTGCTGCAGCTTGGCACAGTCTGTCGAGCGGGGGGCGTCTGGCTCACTGAGAATAGCAAGAGGTGGGCCGAAGGTAGCGGCCTATCCTCTGGTAACAACACTATTTGGAACTTGTGCCTAGAACTGGGTCCAGCTACCTCTAGTATTAAAGCTGCAAAAATCATGGTGAAACCAGCTACCTCTATCTAGGAAATATATTTTACATGAAATAAAACTCATATTTAGATTCAACTAATGCATCAAACTTTTTTCAGCACATTTCTAGCCGAAGGCATAAGGATCGAGTTGCAGGGAAACCATTGAAGCCGAAATACAGCCCTTACAACAAACTCCAGCGGAGCCCAAGCATTTTAGCAGTAAGTTCACCTTGCCTGTTCCTGTTCTGTGGGGCAGCCTTGCTGTCTAGGGCAGGTTCTGTGGGTAAGGAGGGCCGGCAGACTAATTGGTCCTGAAAGGTTTGGAACTTAAAATAGCCCACATAGACAAGTTTTAAAACGAACTGCTTAGTTGCTGCTGTAGGGCACCTTGAAGAAAGCTTCTTTAGCGAAGAGAAGTGGAGCCTCTTTACTAGCTAATAACTTACCCTTTACCAGGACCTTTTGAAAAGGCTACTTTCTTTGGCTTATAAAGAAAAGTAAAGGCTCAGGAACAAGGAAAGTGAGTGTTGAAACTGGGAAAAGGGATTGCTTTCAGAAAACAAGAATACATTCATGTAATGTCTTCCTTCCTTTTATTTCTCCTCCCCCTCCCTCTCCCCTTCCCTCCTTCTCCCTCCCTCCCTTTACCTTCCCCTTTCCCCCCATCTCTCCAGAAAATAAAGTGGGCGCATGTGCTGCTCTCTTTCCTTGTCTAGTACGCATGTTGGTAATCAGCCTGTCTCACCTGCTCTGTTTTCAGTTTCTTTGCAAAAACACACAAGGACTTCGGCAATAGGTTTCATATAAATACCCAGAAGAATGGATTTCATAATCTCCCCAGGACCCAGCCTGACATTCCAAGTGAGGCTGAAGCTGGGAGTAGCCAGCTGTAGGTGATACTGAGGTTTATCTTCTAGCTTCTCTAAAACCGCCATCTGATGCTGGAAACAGTGTAACCTGCATTAAGCAAATGCAGCTTTCCTGACTGCAAACCAGAAATTAAGGACCAATTTCTTACTTTACAGGAAGATTCTGCCCTGGGATTCCTTTACGTAGAGAACGTTGCTAGCCTGCCTACAGTGATTCCCAATGAAAGAAATTTGAGTTAGCTGCAGTGATTCAAGGACTGTCGTTTAAGTGGCCAGAGGGAGAGGTGTAAACTGACTTCATTTTCTTGACTCTTTCTTTGTGAGTTTCTAGGGTCCAGAACCCCAGTGCCTGTGCAGCTTTTGGAAAAGACAGGAGGTGAAGGGTCATGAATATTCTTCAAAAAAATTTTAAACACTTGCAAGGCTGCATTGTGGTTTAAGACAAGTCAGAATGTTGAATTGAGCTCCGTTGTCTAAGCAGGAAATCTTCTGGGGATGTTTGCTTTTTCTTTCTGAGCAGCAGTAGGAAATAGATTTAGGATCTATTCAGAGAGGCTTTCCTGTGTCCTGGTGCCCAAGGGCAAAGACCACCAAAAAAAGAGTTGAAATGGACACACATCAAAGAAAAGGTATGCCAGCAGCCTTTGAATGCAGCTTTGTGAAAATAATCATTTCTTGACGTCTGAGAGGAAAAACTTTTTTTAAATTCGACTTTTTAATGTTGGTGTCTTACTTATGAAAATACATCTGTGGTGCTCATTCAAAACAATATCCCCACCCGTTTCCTGGTTTTCTCCCTCCTTTAGGCAAAACTTGCATTCCAGAAAGATATGATGAAGCCTCTGGCCCCAGCCTTCCTGTCCTCGCCCCTGGCGGCAGCCGCGGTGTCCTCGGCGCTGTCGCTGCCCCCGCGGCCGTCCGCCTCACTCTTCCAGGCCCCAGCCCTCCCGCCGGCTCTCCTGCGGCCGGGCCACGGGCCCATCCGCGCCGCACCCGCCTCCATCCTCTTCGCTCCCTACTGAATCCGCAAGTCCCCAGTCGGCTGAGGCCAGTAAGTAGGAAGGTTAAGATGGAAAGCCAAAAGGATTTAGCCCTTCAAGCATTTTGTGTTGCAGTGCCCCCACCCAGCCACAAAATGCGAGCCGACTCCAAAGAATAAGGCATCGCTAGAGTCAAGCGCGCTTTGAGGAACCGCTCCTGTGACTGAGGAAGCGGAGCAGCGCAGGCTTCACTTTCCTATTGCCTCCCCTGTCCCGCCCCATTCGCTTTGTGGGTCTGAGAGATTTGTTTTCTTGCAAATGTATTGGTCAGAAAAAATATATACACATATACCATTCTCTATTTTTCCATGAGTGTGATCTGGCCTAGAAACAACACGGAATATTTTCCTGACAGACTTGAAATATAGGGTCTTCCTCACATGTCTGTAAATAACTCTGGAATCCAACTGGGCACATTCTAGTGTGGAACAAAAATAGATGAACACAAGTGCTTGCTTGTGGAGACCATCTTTCCAATGGATCACAACGTTTTCTTTTTGGTGTACTATTGTTGACAGGGATTGTGTACTGTTTTAGACCCAAGTACTGTTGTATCCTGTGTAGTACTAGATCTGTATCTCTTGTCTGAATTAAACATCTTTAGTTGCTGTGTAAATGTTAGGAAGCAAGGTAGCTTTGAATTTTCTCGTTAAGAGAACAAAAGATAAAGTAATGTATTTTTCTTTATATTCTATTTTATTTGGTGATATTTAAATGAAATAGAAAGCCATATAACAAAGCTATAATTTCTACCTATTTGCTATTTTTGTTTAACTTATTTTGTAGCTTCCTCACGGATTTGAGTTGCTAAGCAAATGTATACAAACAGAGAAGAGCTTCCTAAATTGCACATTTTTGCACCACTTGTGCATTCTGCAAGAAGACAATGAATCCATGTATTTCTATGTAATTATCTTCTTCATTTTTAACCTGTTTTCATTTGTAATGATGCTGCATAATCTTGTGGCTCCCTAATGCAATAATGTACAGAAGATAAAAAATTTATAATTGAACAACTTGTCTTTCTGTTCACTGACTATGTTGCAGGTCACGCTCCCATGCCCCATTTCTAAGCTGATTTCACAGAACTGGAATGTTTGTGATCAGGGGCAAGAGGTATCATAACACAACAAAACAGAGTGAACTCTTTTTGAGCATCTGTATCTGCAGTCCGTAAATGGTAAAATGTCTGTGTATTTTTTTAAATGTACCTTTTCAATAAAAGCACAAAAAATAAAAATCTGTTTGTATTTTCAAAGTTATTTTCTCCTGAGACGCCTTCAATTTGAAATCATCTGATGAAAGATTTTCAGTAGATGCAAAGATTGCTTTTTACATATTTACCATTTTCAGCTCTTATTTGCAGCATATTTATTTGTCATGTTTATTCATTACTGCTCACAGCATCTGCATGAGGTGAGACTTTACTGCTGCTTTCCCTCTGAATCTCTAAGAAACTGGGTCAAAGTTGTGAGTGTGGCCCAAAATCACAGTAGCAGCCTGACAAAAATTTGGGACTGACTCTTTAAAACTTGCTGTGGTCTTCTAAAGCTCCAGCCCATCTTTTTATCTTTTATTCATGTCCATGGCGATTACAGTCTTTTTTTTTCTTTTGAGAATTTTATTTCACTCCTCCCCCTTTACCTTCTATAATCAGCCCACCCTTCATTTCTTCCATCTCATTCAGTTCTTAAGTGTAAAGATTAATACAACACTATTTGTTCTGATTATCTATTGCTGCTCAAAGAACTACTCCAAAATTTAGTGCCTTAAAATAACAACTGTTTTATTATATTACAATTTCAGGAGTCAGGAATTCCAGCAGGGCCAGGCTGGGCATCAGCCCTGGGGCATCAGTAAGAGGTTCCTTGGTAGTATGCAGCCGGTGGGGTGGGCAGGTCTAGAGGCCCAAGGCAGCTTCACTCCCATGTCTGCCTGGACGAAGCCGGCCTGAAGGCCGAACTCTGCTGGAGCCGTCTACAAGAGGGCCTGCGTGTGGCCTCCCCAGCCACGTGGTCTCAGGCAATGTATAGTACATCTGGATTCTCAAAGCATTTGAAGTCAGAAGCCCACTTTGAAGTCCTCTCAAAACTCCCAGCATCTCACTTTTGGTGCATTGTGTTGATCAAGCAAGTCACTAAGGCCAACCCAGGCTCAAGGAGAAGGAAATTATTTACTTTTTAGTGTGAAGAGGAACAAAGGATTTGTAGCCATCTTTAGTCTGCCACTCCATTATAGAATTTGAGGTTAGTGCTAACAAAGCTATTATAGAGTTCCTCTTCCCCTACCATAAGCCCAAACAGTGTCATTCTTTTTTTAATGAGAATTGAGGTAGGAGTAGTACCTAAATCCTCACTTCTAAAAAATTAAGGCCAAGGGATGGCAGTGCAGCTGTGATACATGGCAGTAGACTACATTTATCAAAGAGTTTATCCAACTATTTGAAAACTGTTGATCTTAATATTCTAGACTTGTGATCAGGTCAGTTTTAGTCTATTAGGATTTCAGTTTGACATTCAGAATTTGGCTGGGTTGTTTTTTTTATAACTAATTTGAACTCTGATCAACTCTGGTTACACTAAACCTTGGTTGGACCTTTAGGCTTATGGATATCACACTCTGAAGTTGTGTTTAACCCTTTGGAGAAGTTTTTTTTATTTTTTATTTTTATGGATTCCAGTGGCAATTATCATTCATTTCTATTGTATCATCTATTCCATTAAAGATAAGTGCAATCCTCAAAAATTGTTTAATGTCAATATTGAAATAGACACGGGAATTTACTGTTTAGATTCATAGAGTTTAAGATATTAAAAAATCATCTTGTACTTGAGGAAGTACAAAGGAATAGCAATTAATTAAAATGAATGCCTCCAAAATTAAGCCAGGAGTAGCTTCAAACAATGATTTAGAAAACATTATTAAACAGATGTACCTCATCACCCACCCTGATTCTGAGGTGACAGAATGGGTCAAACCTGAGAGGATATACATATTTGAACTAGTACCTCCTGTGCCATTTCTTGCAGGAAAAACCACCACTCCAACCCCTGTATTTACTGGGGAAGTTTAAAAATGTGTTGCCTACTCTGACATAGTTCAGCTCTGGTCTCTGTGGAACCTGAAAACTGCTCTCAGGTAGGATTGCCAGAAAAAATATAAAACACCCAGTTAAACTTGAACTTCAGATACAAATGGATTATTTTTAGTCTAATATTCTAATAATTTCTGGTATGACATTACATATAGCATACACATGTTCCATAAATAAGTGGGTAATATTTGGGACACACTTATATTAAAAGAATATTTGTTGTCTATCTGAAATTCAAATTTAAATGGATAGGCTGTACCTTTCTTCTCTTGTGTCAGGAGCATTGCCCTTCATCTCGAGTGCCATTATTGTTCAAGGGAGAAGCAACCTCTTGGGTATTCGAAACTAAATAATGAGTTTTTAAAGGCACACTGTGAAATGCACTCATAAATAAACAGAGGAAGGGATTTCCAATAAGCAAAAGTCAATGATATATTAACATCGGATAGGACAGAACAGGAAAAATGCAGCTAACAGAGGCCTCCTCCTTAAAGCTATACTGATCATCTAACAATATTAAACTACTAGAAAGGCAAAAAAACAAATTTTCATTTGTATTATGCACCAAGTACCCACTAATCTGTTCCTTCTCTATCCTTAGATAATTCTTATTTTCCAGAGCCAAAATGGTTATGGTTGTGCAGAAAGTGCTTTAAGGAAAACAACACTACAGACATTTCAACTGAGAAAGAGAATCAAGAGATTCCCACCGGAAAAAAAAAAAAGGAGAAGGAGCTGATAGAGCATCAGGTGGAAATCTTGTGCTAAGACTCCCTTTGGGAATCTAAGGAGACTCGGTGATGAGGTCAAGTTTGGGGATGCTGTGAGAAATGAGAACCCGCTCCCTGGGGTGCCATGGGAGAGAGAATCACAGTGGGAGGAAAGAGATGTCCAGGACTATTTGACAGATATAGATTAAGTTAGCATCAAAACATCAACCCTCAAGAAGCACAAGTATCTTCAGGTAACTGGTGAGGGGATTTCATTTCACCTATGAATTCTGTTGTGAGGATTCTGGCCTCTCTTTACGGTGTTCCCTGTATCCGATTCTTGTTTTGCTAATGTGAAGGCCCTCAATATCAGAGGTGACATGGGCTCTTTGGAAAAATGCCAGTGTCTGGTACCTTAGTGGGCTCAGGAGAAGCTGTGTAGTCCAACAGCAGATCCCACAGTGGATGCTCACCTTTGTCTCCTTCCTTTCTCCAGGTAATTAGCTGTTTGAGGAAATTCAGTTACATGATGCAGGTTCTCAGCAGCTATGCAGTGTGGCTATTGGGAATTGCTCTGATTTCTTTAGCTAAAATTTCTAAAGCCAGAGTGACAATAAAATGTATTCTTCCACCCCTCAGTAGGTGTTCAAACTACAACAAACCTCTGCTTGTCAGGTGGAATCCATTCTGTGGGTACAATGAAAATATCTTCATATCATATTATTCATTATAAAAACTTATCTACAGATGATTGGACAAACTTGTCATTAAACATCTGCTTTTCAGTTTTATTATAGTGAACAAATAAAATTAGGATAGAGGAGACATGAGAATAATACATAATTTGCATTTAAAAGACCTGAATTCAAATCCTGGTCATGTCATACACTCATTAGTTTTCTGATTTTATGTCAGAAAATGATTTTATGTAATATTCCCAGAGCCTCAATATTTCACATATATAAAATAGACATAACGGTATCCGACACACAGGGTGGTTATGAGAAATAAATATATCGAACATGTAAAAATGTTTCTGTAAATTATCTCTTGCTATATAAATTTTCATAAGTGGAAAAATAAACTCAGTCTCTCTTATTTTAAATTTCTAGGTTTTAAGTAAGATTCTCTCATATTAGCCAATTTTGAGTCTTCAGCATTAACATAGAGTCAAAGAAAAATACATCTGTAACGTAAAGAAGAAATAACAAATTCAGTCCAATCAAGATGGAGGCACAGGTACACACAGCTAACCTCCTTGCACAACCACATCAAATATACAACTAAACTGTAGAACATCCAGCCATCATTCAGAACCATCAGAAATTGAGTTGAATGGAAGTCTGACAACTACTGAATTAAATAACCCACATCCATCCAGACTGGTAGGAGGGGAAGAGATGCAGAAACACAGAACAAGCTGGCCCCACCCCCATGTGTGGTGAATAAAAATTTGGGAGGGATATCTTGTCAGTGCACAGTCTCAGTCCCATACCAGGACCCCAGTCCAGGGTTCCGGTGCCAGGAAGATAAGTCCCCATAACTTCTGGCCACAAACACCAGTGGGGTTGAGTCAGTGGAAGAAACTGCTGGATTCCCAAGCAGTCCCTCTTAAAGAACCTGCACACGGACTTAATCTGACTCACTCCCCCTGAGCTCCACCACCAGGATAGCTGCTTGAAAGGCACCGGTGGCATATGTGGAGGAACTAAGGTGTCTGGCCTCAAGGCGAGAGCTGGGGAACAACTTTCTCCCAGACAGAAAGTCAGGAAGAGGCCACTGTCCCTTTTCTGAACCCTCCGCTGACAGAGCCACGGAGCTGTCAGGTAGGAACCCTATATGAGACTCCGTCAACCTGGCTAACGCTATTTGCCTTACCCTGGTGATTCCCCGAGGCTCCGCCCCACCCAGTTTACAGGCCCACCCAAGCTGTTAACAGTGGCTTTTCCATATGAATGGCTGGTCCTGGCACAGGCTTCACAACCTCCTAAATTCTCTCAAACAAGCAATACCAGCTTCGGTGAGCCCCCAACCTCTGTATCTCTGGCTAAATGGCCCCACGACCTGCACTAGCAGCAGCCAGCCTACATTCACAGCTTGTCTTCTTCTGGGAACATCAAGCCCAGCACAAGTAGCAGCCATCTCAGAGTGCTTTGCAGCTCACACAGGGTGATTTAAAGGATGATGCAAAACACAAACTCCCTTTCCTGTCAAGGGGTCAGAATACCATCCAAACATTCTCCTTAAGAGAACTCATAATTTGGATGCCAATAACTGTTTCACTTTCCATAAAATACAAACATGACATATGGAACCGAACATTAAAATCAAAGCTTGTATGATAAATAGGAAAACGATGTAGTGAAGAAACACTTTGCACTTTGATTTCTGGCTCTCCAAGATGAAATGAGCACTCCTCACAGCTCCTGGTGGGAGGTTCTCCAGAGATGCAGTGTTCTTACGATAGCTGGTAGTCAAGTTCATACCTTTGTTGAAACAAAAGGCTAGCTTTCACTCAACATGGCTGAGCCCGTTTTACTCAATATACTAAACACTCAAATGATTAAATCAGTTTGGAAGCAGAACGCCAAGCAAAAGTAGAAAAGTGCCACCGGTCTCAAGCCACAAAGCAGGGTTTTCTCATAGGTGGCTCCTTGGCTTTGTCTAGAGGCAAAAAGTTCGAACTGACTGCTGAGTCTTCACTGAAGTGCAAAGTACTACCTGGACCACAGAGCCTCAAAGGGGAATACATAGAAGAATCATCTGGAAGTTTGTTAAAATGCATATTCCTGGGTCCCACCCCCCAGAGATCATTAACTACTCAGGAGGGCAGGATGAGTGGTGCCCAGAAATCTGCATCTTAACAGGTGCCCCCCATCTCCCTCCACCCGCCCAGTGTAATAGGAAGAAGACAAAGAACAGGCTGAAGCATGAAACTGAAGTTTTATTGGCCTCAGCATGTCTGTGAGATTCCTGGGCCCAGGCAGTGCTGCATCTCAAACCCAGATTAAAGCAATAAACATTTCCCAAGATTATACTGAATAGATCAGACTTCAGACTGAGACTCGAAGGAGGTCCATCTCCCAACAACCAAATACTTTTAGACAAACAGATTTTTAAATATTCTAGGAATAAATCAAGTTTTCCCCCCTTGCAAACAAAATCTGACATATAACCCTTACTTAAAAACAAAACAAACAAAAAACCAGAAATAATTTGTAATATGGAAGAGGACCTAGTGATTTAAAGTAAGTAGAGGAACCAGGTTACTTTTAATTTAAGAAGAGAAATAAGAGAAAAGGGGGTTTTAGGTGGTTAGGAAAGATTTAGACTAAAAGCACTCGGTGTGCACTGGGCCCCCACCCAGGGCCTGGTCTAGACACGGGCAACTGGAACGACAGGGCGCCATCACCAGGATCCACTCTCGGCAGCCAGACCCATAGGTCCCTACAGCGGGACCAGCAGGGCTCTGCGATGCATGAACAGTGGGCTGTCCAGGCTGGACCCCATCGGTCCACAGATGATCATTATCTCCCAGGGGACCCAGGCCCCAGAAAGCATCATGAGTCTTCCTTGAACCTTTTCCGCAGGACTCAGAGCAGGGGGGCACCTGGTGGGCACATACTGGGACCATGAAGAAGGGCTTTCCAAGCTGAAGGTTGTTACCCATGAACGGGTCAACAGATTGTTGTATGGAACCTGAGCAGAATTTCATGTTTTTAATGAGTTAGAATGTAATAACATAGCACATCACAGAACAGAATAGAGAATAATCAGTGTATCAAATACACAAAGGGTCAGCATGGCTTTGTGAAGCATTTGTTTTAGAGCCACTGCAAAATGTGTTCTTTATTGTGGGGCTTGGTGAATAGAGGCCAGAAGTCTCCTCAAGAAAGGGGGGGGGGGAGAGAGAGGGAGGGACGGAGGGAGGAAGGAAGGAAGGAAGGAAGGAAGGAAGGAAGGAAAGAAGGGAGAAAAGAAAGAAGGAAGATTTAGGCTAGTTCTTCAGTAGCAATTCTAGAAAAGTAAAGAGTGTGCCTTTCTAAGCAACGTATTTAAAATGTAGCCATTATTGCTGTGGACTAGGAAAGCATAGCTTTATACAAACATAGAAGAATACATCTCAAGGAACCTCTCTATCCCATGGTTTTAATTTTTAATAAGTCTATGATATCAAAATTTAGTTACAGTAACGTTTATAAATCAGGGATATGGTGTCAATATATGTTTATTTTCTACATACATGAATCTTAGTCCCTTCAGAAGCACATTTCTCCTGGGTTTATTTAAAATTTTGGATAGAACCATTTCTAAAAGTTAATATCTATTTTCCTGCCCTCTTAAGCATGACAAGCTAGCTATCATCTCCTCTTGATGACTCAGGTTCATCACTATGCCCATCATTTGTGGCACATGTAGAAGATGTTATATGGTTATGGAATGAACAAGGGGCCCCAAAATCAGAATTTTCAAATTCTAGTCCCCAGAGCCTACATTTACTGGGCAAGTCACCTTAAGCAAGCTTGAGACTCAATACAGCCTCACTTATCAAATGGGGGTCATGTGACTTGCCCTGCGTATACCAAAATGGCTCAAATAAAAACGATTGCACGGGCTCAGTAAATGTTTAGTTATCGTATTACAGGTATGACAGGCACGGCACCTGCCTGAGAAACAGATGAGGAACTGAGGCTCACAGGGGTTAGGCGACCCACGGGCTTATCCCCACGGCCTCCCAACAGCCCCCATTTGCTCCGTGGCTCTGCGGTACTCGGAGCATCAGGTTCCGCGTCAAATCCTGGGCACCACTGTAGAAACACAGAGCTTGTGAACTGCTTACAGAGGTTCCTGCTGAGATGTGACATCTCAGCAATAAAAACAGGAAAATGAACGGGAAAGAGCTTTCAGTTCAGCCCTTGACCAGCCATTTCTCGCTGATGTCAGATACTGAAAAGACTGTAAATGGGTAAGAATGGCCCCTGCCTTCAAGTTGCTTAAAATACTGGGAAGTAGGGGGGAAGGGAGTGGAGGGAGTAAGTGACTGTGAAGACAGCACATATGAACATTATTTCAATCTCTAGTAAGTGACAAAACTAGGCCTGTTGGGGGGGCCAGCACCTGTGCAGGGAGAGTAGGTGTGAAGAAAAACTTCCTGGAAAACAGTACTGCTAAAATGACAAAAAGAAAAAGCATTTGAAAGACAAGTAATGGCATGAGCAAAGGCACAGAAGTGTGAAAGTCAGTGTGTTGAGGGGACCACGAGCAGTTCATAAAGCTGAAAATGCGAAGCAGAAGGGTTCAGCCATGAAGAACCTCGTGGAGTCTGGACAAATCTTCCCGGGAGGGTTTTAATTGGGAGTAATATGATCAGATGTGCATTGAGGGAGATCTTATTGTGTAGAAATAAAAATAAGGGATTGGAAAATATTATGCGGACCAGACAGACAGTCTATGAAGCCACAAGGATGGCTGAACTGGGTCCTTGGTAATAAAAACGATGAAATGCTTTGGACAGCAAGAACCACTGCGCAGCTCTAAGCAGCCGCGGCAGCGTGATTAAAGCAGCAGCACTTTCAACAACTTAACAGCGAGCATAAGAAGCAAAGGCTCACTCCATACCGATAGCAAGGGCTCCCCTTCATAATCTCGACGCATCCTGTGTGGAACCTTGCGCTAGTGAATCCTAATAGCAATGAACAATGGGCACTGAGTCAGAGTGGCTGGAATGTAGAAAGTTTGCCCTCATCCTGAAGAACCCCAGACTATAATCACTGGGTTCCACTGTTTACTCTTTTGATGTGCCATTTTCCTCAGTGTTCAATTGCAAAGCAGTCTCTCGTTCCTTTATAAGTTCCTGTGAACAGGGAACAGAGAGGCAGGGCCGTTAGACCTGTGTGCAAAATAAGAACAGAGCTCCCAGAGCAGCCTGAGGGATGCTCCCAGGACTGAAGTATACTGGAATCATTTTTTGACTTTTTGACATCTATTTTAGCTGCTTGAGTACAGCACTTTCTTTTCCTTTCTTACTTTCAGGTGTTCTGTAGCGTTTGTAAGTTGAAGATGTAATACAAATAGTCCAGGCCAGGTGGCTCAGTTGGTTGGATCATTCCATACATCCAAAGGTTACAGGTTTGAACCTTGGTCAGGGCCCATACCTAGGTTGCAGGTTCGATCTCTGGTCAGGGCCCATGCCGGAGGCAACTGATCGATATTTCTCTCACATCAATGTTTCTCTCTCTCACTCTTTCCCCCTTCCTCTCTGTGAAATCAATAAATACATATACTTGGGTGAGAAGTTTTTTAAAAAGATGTAATACAAATGACTTCTGGACATATATTGTGAATCACTATTATACCAAAAGAATAAATAACCACTTCCTTAATTCACTCTACAAACCATAACATGCCAGACTGTGTTAAGAATACTAAAATAAATGAGGTTTCCACCTGTCCCTGAAGATTATTAAGACCTTCAAAAAGTAAAGTGTCTAGTAGTAGGTTAGTTTTTATATGTGTCTGTTTTAACTTTAATTGATTTATCTTGTTTCTGATAATGCTGAGATGAGTTTAATCCAGAGTACTTAAACTTAGCTGAGGGCCACCTGAGGAACTCTCAAAAAATATCAAGCCACGGCCTCAACAGCACACCAACTAAGTCAGAATCTCAGGGGGTGAACCCCTGGTATTGATAGGGAAACAACAGACACGCTGTCCTGGTGATCTTAATGAAATGTCAGGTTTGAGGTCCACTGATCATTGACAGCTGAAAAGGGACCAGAGCTATGAAGGCAAGAGAAGTTTGGTGCCTCTGATCACTGTTATTTGAGGGCAAAACACATCATCCAAGCCCAAGGAACAAGACAAAAAAGCCAGCTTTCCAGATATATGAGTGGTAGGGGGGAGAGGACGTTTTAGTTAAACAAGGTCTTTTTTTCTTCAAACCATTGTCTAATCCACCCATGTGTGGACTTGCAGACCACTTGAACTGTCATCTGGCACTATGTTCACAGAGAGCTGAGGAAAATGTTATTATTTACTATAAAAATTTGGATGGTAAAGAAAAAAGTCTGGAAATAAATCTCCTAAAATTACATATCTAAATATGAAATTCCTAAAGTGGCACAGAGTAATCTGTTAGACCACTAATACTGGACCAAATAATTCTAGTTATTTAACTTCCCATAATCTACACAAATTCTTGTACGCTTGGCCCCAAAAATCGCCATAGGAAATTGTCATGTATTGAATTTCAAATCAGGATGATTTTCAGATCCAACAGTGGTTTTGGGTGCATTAGATATGTTTGCTATGTCATGATGATAATGAGGGTAGGGGAATATAATCCCACATATTTAATAGATAATAATAATAAATTATGGGGAGTGATCCTAATGCTATGAAGTCCTGAATGCTTCTGAACCATAGCAAGTTTGACAGTCTCAAGCTGGTTCAATGATCTTCCTCTGCGCCGAGTGTGAACGTTGTCAACCTCCATGTGATAATGCTGTCTGATTTCCTCTGAGGCCTCGTGGCAGAATTAGCAGACTCTGTAATGTCGACCCCAGGGGAAACCTCACCCAGAGACATACGTACTTGTTAGAGCTAGAAACAACAGCACAACCGGAATCACATTTCATCCAACAGAGAGGTCATATTTTATGAGACAGAAGGAGAAGAGGGGGCCTCTCCCTACTTTCTCGTTTCACCTTTTAAATTCAGCCCCTTTTGCTAGCCAAATATAAATCCTTTGTCTAAGGGCTTTCTCATTGAGGGGTGCCACCGATGACTAACATCTTGTGCTCTATGACTGTCTCAGAGAAAAGTGGGGTAACTCCCTTTTCTGCCTCTGTTTCAACACTTGGGAAAGCAAAGCTGAAAACATACATTACAGGCAGAAAAACAACCACGTTCACCAAAGACTTTAAGTCTTGACTCTCCCACTACGGACCTCTGTCCAAATTAGCCACCGAAGAGAAACCAATAGGCAATGGAAGGCCTCCTGCGTGTTCTCACTCCCTCATACCTGGAGGCTAAGATGGACCGTCTGTGTGAGTGCGGGCAGGTGGAGGAGGTGAGTAGGGTTTGTGTGGGCCAATAAAGCTGATGGATATAAAAGGCCTCTCCAACCCAGGGCATGTGGAGCTGCAGCCTTGGGTCTGAGTTACCAGGGCAGAGTCCTGAGGCAACCACTTGCAAGCCTTCCCGCTCAGTGCTTGACTCCCAGGACATGCCCACCCGCTCACTCTCCCTATATCAAAAAGTAGGTAAAAGAGTCTTTGTTTTAAACAAACACAGGTAGTGGAGCTCAGCTCTTAGGTAACTGCTAGAACTTGAAAATATTGGGTGAGTCAAAATCCTTAGTGGCAAGAGCAATGTAACATTTAGGAAGATCAGAAGCAGTTTCTGACCAAGGGGGTGCTGCTTTGGCTGCAACGGTAAAGGCAAGGCTCTGACGCGATGCGAATGTGCTCGGCTCTGTTCACAACAGCAGTGGTGAACTCAATGCAGCACACGTGGAAGGTGACACAGTGCTCACTTCCTTCCTGGGGACCAGACAGAACAATTACAACAAAAGTTGCCAAAGAAGAAAGTTTATGGTTTAGCTGCCCTCATAGGTAAGTGAGCACCGGTTTTCTGCTCTCCCCAAAGACACTTGGAAGGAAATGGAATGTTCTAGGAAAAGATAAGCTCTTTGTTAATTAATTGAACAGCTTTGGAGAAAAAAAAAGGGGGGGGGAGGATGGAATTGTTTTGCAACCATTCAAGGCCAGACAGGTTCACAGAATTCGGGCCGAGGAAAGAATATTCACGGAGCCGTGGGGATGCCTGACACGCCTTTATTCAAGGGTGGGCGAGCCATACATGCTGCAAGCTATGTGCATAGCAGGAAGCCCCTAACCCCTCATACGCTAAAAAGAAACAAAGTCGGCAGGGAGCCAGAATAGGTTGTATAACGTAGTGAGATTCTGTACATGTGAGCCCGCTCATTATTCTGGGAATGCAGTTTCTCAGACCCAGACTCAAAGCTATGGGAATACTTATCGGGTCCAGTCTCAAGGCTGTGAGAACACTGCTTATCAGGCCCCTTCTCAAGGTTATGGGAAACTGCTTCCCTTAGTTGCCCAGACATCTGGGTGAGGAAGCCAGACTGCCTTCATGTACCCTTCAGAATTAAGTATGAAGCAATACAAATTAAAGAAATATGAAGCTCTTGCCCTGGCTGGGTGGCTCAGTTGTTTGGAGCAAACCTGCACACCAAAAGGTTGTAGGTTCGATCCCCGGTCAAGGCACATATCTAGGCTGTGGTTTGATCCCTGGTCAGGGCACATATGGGAGGTAACCGGTTGACATTTTACTCTCACATGTCTGTCTGTCTGTCTGTCTGTCTCTGCCTTCCTCCCTCTCTAAAATCAATAAACATGTCCTTGGGTGAGGATTGAAAAAAAAAAAAAAGTATGTGGCTCCTATGGAGATAATGCCTCCACCCAAAGTTCATACAGGCCCCCTGTCCTCCTGCCACCACCACCCATAATATGGGGGTGCCCTCTCCTCTGTGAAGACCATTCCCTTTTTTTTCAGTTCCCACAATCCCACCGGAGCTTAGATTCAGAAGGCCCATGGTCAGTGTGCCTCTGATTCCAGGACCTCAAAGCCTCATTCATATTCTTTGAACTGTGTCTTGAACAGTAGATTCCATGACTGAGTAAATACCTCCTGACTTGACCGTGGGGATCATGAAGATGAAATGTTAAATTTTTACTTGATTATTTTATCTGTTCCCAGGCAATGCAGACAGGCAGTAAAATTAATTAAATCAACACTCTCCATTACCATTCCTACTATTTCCCCAAAATAAGTTGTCATCTCTCTAAGAAAGAGGATTTTTCCCCCAAGGCTGTTTTAAAATGGTAATACAACCTCTGTTACAAATGCAGGAGGACTGGCAATAAAATGTGCAAAATTACCTCTTCTAAATTTAATTAAACTCACATAGCAAGATATCTTTTGGAGCCACAGTCTACTATGGGGCTCAGACATAGCTGAAAATATTTGGAGAGCTTGTGGGGAGGAGAGGGTGAGAAAAGTCTAGTTGCCAAAACAAAGCAAATAGACTTCTCTCACTGTCACCTGCCTCACGTGCAGGGAAGCTAAAGAGCCTCCCATGGAGGGAAGACAGATTTATGAGGTGAGAAGTTTAGCCTGAAAGCAATGCCTTCAAAGGGAGACAGTCCTTAATCTTTTCAACTCAAGGACCCATTTAAAAATCTGCTAAAAGTGTTGGGCCCTTTCCACAGAAAAATTTACATATGTACACACAATACTCCATTTTTTTCACAATTGCAGGGCTTTCTCAGGCTCCTGGGAATCCACTCATGGATTATGTGGACTTAGGGAGGCACTTTCCTTAGAGCTCCTGCTCCTTGACCATTGACTAAGAAATGGCACCCCTGGGTGCAGGCCTGGTCCTGAGCAGAAAGGAAGCCACTGTACTTGATTCTATAACACACTGGCCACCAAGCGACACTGATTTGATATCCTCTGTCTGAACTTCATTTTAAAAGGAAAGATAGTCTCACCACTCACCCCAGGAACCACAGCCAGCAGTGCGGACAGTCGTGCCCAGCAGAGCACTGATGCCACCGAAGGGCCACAGAGGTGGCACCCTCAGGGCAGAGCTCACCACAGTCTTGGGGGCTGGGGGCTTGACCAAGCAAGGACACCAGCACCAAGCCCGTAAAAAGTGGGTATAAACACGTCGGTGATCTCATTTGTTCCCACAGGCTGGTGACGTTCAAGTTATAGCTAATAATTACGTTCTTTAAATCATTATTTGCTACTGGAAATGAAAGATACAAAGGCATTTCTGAAGTAAAAGAGGAAGGCTTTCAAAACCTCAGTTTATGGAGCTAATTTTTTTCTAAGCACCTCTTCATGTAATATTGTCATGGTGGTTAAAATAAATTCTCAAGGTAGTCCTTGAAGTTGACATCTCTGAACACAGCAACTCTTAGAACGGAGGTGTGTGGCTGGGTGGGTGGATGCGTTTCCAACAAGGGAGCTCTGCGAGCGGCTGGACGAGGGGAGTAGGTCGGTGGTAGGGGAGGGTGGAGGCAGCCATTTAATGTGTGTATATGCTCACCCAAGCCCGCGGTGTCAGGAAGCCACACAGACTTGCAGGATCTCAAGAAAAAATTTGTTTCCGGAAGCAGGCTCGATAATTGAAAGATTGTTGTCATTTTGCTACTCTTTTCATTTATCTGCCTCTCTATTCCAGTTTACCTGCACTTTCTTTCAGTGCACTGAACTATCTTACAATGGCATTGACAAGAAACAGAATAGCAACACAACTGTTATTAGAATCTGTGCTCTCAATATAATGGGGAGGGTGCAAGGGTGCTGATAATATTGACGCCTAATATACAGCAAGTTTAGATTCTGCTTGAGTTCAACTGTAAACCTGAGCTGGTTGGTTAACCAGTCCTGTTCCCTTAGGTGCAAGATGAAGGGTTCTGATAGATATCTCTAACACACCTTCTAATCATAATCATGATCATAATACCTCGATTTTGTATGGATCTTTGATATCCACAAAGCACTGTCCCTCATTTAATCCAGACTACTGCTAAGAGCACAACACTGGAGTGAGACTGACAGCCTGGGTTCAACTTCCCACTCTACCTCTTCCTAACTGTGACCTTTCTGTACTTCAGTTTCCTCATCCATAAAATGGAAATAATAATTCCTTCCTCATATGATTGCTATGAGGATTAAACAATTTGTCATGCAATGAGCTTGGAACCACATTTGGTACAGCGTAACTGCTCAATAAATATGATTTTTAATTATATTCCTTTTGTAATTTAATCCAGATTTGGGTCAGCGCCCCCTTCTAATTTTTCATTTGATTTCTGCTTTTGCTCTTTTTCTCATAGATCTACTTCGGCTCTCTTTCCCCCTCTGTGGAACTAGTTAATATGGCCAATAAATTTGAGTTGTGGTGGCCAATAGATGTGCACCCTTTAGCTGTGGGCTGAGAGTACCATTTGAAGTGGACAGTCTTTGTGATGTCATTTATAAGTATTCTTTTGTCCCATCTGTACCCATATTTCCTTAAGTAGCTTATTTTGCTCCTAAGTAGAATCCAGCCAGTAGGTCAACATATATACATGGAACAGAGTCACTCTGCCAAGGAGGTAAAATGGCTGAGTCCCTATAAAGTGACATTTTTTTAGTTCTATGATTATTATTTATTTTTCATGCATTACCATTATTGATGGCACTTTCACATTTAAACACCATATAAGAATTCTACAATATATACAACCACTCTTACCTGCTGAAGCAAATATAAATGATTACTCCCATGCCTACCTTTTAAAGCCAAACATTCCACCTGATGGAAAAAGTAATGGACTACAGTGACTTCCCCCAAATAAAAAACCGGGGGGTGGGGGTTAAATTTTTCTGAAAGCCACACTCTACTCACACAAGGGCCTTTTATTGTAAGTTCCTCAGAAAATAAAAATAAAATAAATCAATATTTAAGGTATGCTAAACCAAAAAACCTGAATACAGGTAGGACTATATTACTCAAAAACTTTTTAAAAACTTATGAAATTATTAGAGTATGAAACTTTAATTTCCCTATAGTCAAAATTTTATTTATAGGAGGTTGCCAGTTGGTTCGTTAATGGAAATCTATTTGAAAGTTCAAAAATAAAATAATTGCTCTATTTCTTTGTTCTACTAGTATTTAGTCACAAGATCATTGTAGGTTTCATCTGAAAGAGGAACATAAAAACTTGAAAGCAAGAGCCGGGAAAGGGGAATGGAAGCTCAAGAACATACTATTGAGAAGAAATGGTAGAACTTTGCCTCAGTTGTGACAAAGGGGTGGAAAGAGCGAGCCAGCCTTCTTCATTTTGTTTCTCAGTCTTTGCTCTTCCGTTAACAGGTGTGAAGCGCCCACTTCCTGAGGTGGTGTTTAATGGCGAGCAAGAATTACTAGTAGCCCCGAAAGACCTCCTTGGATTTATTCCACTGGTAGGACAGACAATACTGCTTTTTGAGTTTTCTGGGGCTTCTGATCCTGGAATAGATACCTCAATTGTCCTCTTTCCTCCTTCTTTTAAATCGTGAATTTGTGACCAGTTAGTCCAAGCTCTGAGAGATGACTGAGCAGGTGATACTGGTGGGGCAGTTAACAAAAGGAGCCTGGGTTTTTGTTCCCCAAATCTTCTCCCGTGTGAGAGACCCTCCGCATCTGAGTGAAGAGATGATTCTCTTCACTCGAACTCTGAATGTCTGTGCTAGTCAGTCTGGCCTTCTTTTCCCAACTTTGTTCCTTCTCAATTATTTCCACCGTTGGAGGAATCCTTGGAGCAGGATGAGTTTGAACAGTCCTTCTCAATACACCCTGCAGAGGAGAGAATTCAGAGTTGCTCTTCTGCCGGGTCGATGTTAGCAACACAGCTGGCTCAAATATATGTGCTGGAAAATTGTTGGCCAGATTCACACTGTGGGGGGTGGAGGGAGTGGGGGTAGGCACCTGTGATCGTGTAACAGGCGAGTCTTCCTGTGGAAATTCAAGCTCTTCTTCCCCTCTGAACATCAATGGCATGGAGACATTAGCATTTACAGCTGAATCCTCTGGATGGTCCATAATTCTACTCATGGCTTCCCTTTCTGTTGCTAGTCTTCCTTCTTATTTATCACAGGACAGTTCTTAATGGCATGAGTGAGCAATATAAGTAAGTTGCTCATCTGTTGTGACCATTTACTGCTGAGGTCTTACCTGGGTAGCAGTATTTTCTTCTCTAAGAAGCAGAATTTCAGCTGTCAGAGCATCAGTGAGCCCTTGATGATCATCTAATACTTGTTCCAGTCTCTGCCTTGTCTCTACTTCTTTACACAGGTGGAGCTCACTCTCTTTAAAGTAACCAGGCGGCCAAGGGAGCTCACCAGTGACAGAGTGAAACCCGTAAGACCCTGACTGTTCTGCGGTTCCTTGACCTCACATGCTGCCCACGGTTCATACTCTTCTATTTCATGTTCCACTTCATGTACCATGTGTTTGAGGACATCCAGGCTGGGATTATTGCTATTTGATAAGTCTGTGGAGGCTGTGCTAAGTTGATAACATGTTTTTCTTCTCCTTGGAAGAGGCACACAACTCCAGTTTTCTTTTCACTTTATTCAACAGCTGCTTTTGCTTCCTCGAGTTCAGGACTTGTCCCACAACATAGCTGGAGTCTACAGACTGTATGGATTCTCCAGGCTGAAACCTGCTGTGGATTCGCTTGACGGCATCGGTAGCATTCAGAGTAGCTTTTATTTCCTCTGATGGAAAGACAGATGATGGAGTTCCTGGAGGGCTCATTATTTGTGACCATGTTGCTATTTTTAATTAACTCAGAATTATCTTCCTTTAGTTGGTGAAGAAGCCTGTCTGCATTCACGTTAGACTGAGAGTTTAGAGAGTTATGCAACTCATTCTCATTTTCTTCTGACTGGTTGTTAACAGTTTCTTCTTCATCATCTACTTAATTAAGAGCCCGAGGACCCAGGACAGATTCACCAAGGGTGGCCTGGGTGACAGGGTCTTGATTTACCATGATGGGATCTTGAGAGCAATGAAGAGCCACTGTTACATTCAGGAACCCTAAGTGCCTACAACGAAAACCAGCAAACAGATCTTTGGCTGCAGCCACCAAATGATCCGATTTTTCCAATGCATCCTGCATCTGCTATAGATCAGAAAGAACCTCCTTAATGGTAGACAACCTCCTTTTCTCAAGATTAACAATTTCTAGTTTCTGCTGCTTCCATTTTCTCTTCAAGGCTTTATTTTGGAGTTCCCAGTGCACTAATGCTCTGTTCTCCAATTTGTATGTTTCGTGATGACGTATCAGATCTTCAGGAGTTGCCTGATGAACTGTTAGGTCATTCACAGTATTATCCCATTCTTGCTTCACTGACATTTTCTTCTTTGCTTTCAGTGCTTTCCTTCCTCCTCCCCAGGGACTGTCACAGTTCACTCTGGCAAATGACTTGTTGCTGTTTCCTGACTACTACTTTCTATGACCAAAACTTTCAGGCACCAGAACAGCCTGGCCCGCCACAGGTAAACACTCTACAGTGACATTTAAGGGGCACTAAGAACCCTACCTGCCGCAAATGCCTCCCTCTCACCACCTCATTCCCCCACAGGTATCAGTGTGCCCTTCTCCTACAAGCCCGAAATACCCACTGTGACTGTCTTGGTGATTAAGGTATAAATCACTGCTTTGGAGTCATAGGAAAGGAACTGCCTCTAGAATAGACAGACATCATTCACACGCACACTACTGTTGACCCTTGAAGGTGGGACTCCTACCACCCACACAGTCGAGAATCCATATATCGCTTACATCAGGCTGTCTGCATACACAGATTCCCCACTGCCAGTTGATCCTTGAACAGCGTGGTTTGGGTATGATGATCAATTGAACAATCTTCATGTAGGTGGACACTCATACTTCAAACCTCCATGTTCAAGGGTCAGCTGTATAGGTTCACTTTTTAAGGCATTTTAATGTGAATGTTCTCATATGCACCTTCCAATACACCTGAAGAACCAGGTAATAGTATCACAATTTTACAGACGAGGAAACAGACAGGCAAAACGAATGAATTGGCCAAATCTCCAAACACACTCATCAATTTGCTAAGCAATCAGTAAGTGTCCAGCATGGTCTCCAGTGGGGCTTAAAATTGAGGACCTAAATGTAAAAAAGTTAACAATTTAGTTGGTCTTCTTTTGTTACCTCGGAAGCTAAGTATGTGTAGAGTTTCCATATTCGTTAACTTAGTCATCTCAAGAAACAGAGAGAACCAACCCTAGAGAACAGGAAACCCAAACCAGGAGAGTTTCAGAGGGGAAGTCAAATGGGGGTGGACACCAATACACGACTCAGGTGACTAAGACCATCCACAGGGAAGATCCTCAATAACCCAGACCTATGACAGAAGACTAGTTGAGGCAAGATGAACCTTGACTGCGGGGTCAGACCTCTGACAGGACACTCCAGAAAGGCAAAGCCAACAGCAGAGAGTTTGTTCAGGGACCAACCCTGTAGCTCACACAGCCCTCGAAGTTACAAAGGCAAGGCTCCAGGTGCTCTTTTACACACAGATACTGGAACTTCTGCCCCATTCTGGTTGGAGGATCAGGCGAGGACTCAGAAATAATTACCAGGGGAACTGCTCCCTGATAGCATCTGATCACAATAGTTAATTTTATGTGTCAACTTGGCTGGGCCCTGGTACCCAGATATTTGGTCAAACATTGTTCTGAATGTTTCTGTCAATGTGTTTTTTGGATGAGAGCAACAATTAAATTGGTGGATTTATCCATTCATTTGAAGGTCTTACGATAACAAAGACTGACCTCCCCGAGTAAGAAGGAATTCTGCCAAAAGACTGCCTTTAGACTTGGACTATAACTCCTTCTTGGGTCTTCAACCTGCCCTAAAGATTTTGAACTTACCAAAGACTGAAAGCCTCCACAGTCATGTAAACCAGTTCCTTAAAATCTATTTCTCTCTCTATATATGTTATCTCTCTCTCTCTCTCTCCATATATATATATATATATATATATATATATATATATATATATAAAAGACTATATAGTTACACACATCTTATTGGTTCCGTTTCCCTGGATAGCGTTACTAATACACTGGTAAACAGCTTTATACATTTCAGCACAAAGTGACTGATTTCTCTGCAACCACTAAGTTCCAATACATTAAAAAATACAAGACCTATTATGTTCAGAGGCAACGTCATACAATGAGTGAGAACATGGCCTCCTCCTGGTTTCAATCCTGGTTCTATCACTTACTGAAAATTGATATCAAGTAACAACCTCTCTGGTTCCAACTGATAATAATAGTGTCTACCTCACAGAATTCTTTTTTTTCTTTTTCTTTTTAATTTAGATGTGCTGTTAAGGCAAGCACCCATAGAACTCTTAAACGAGTAAATGACCTAATACATAGAAAGGGTTTAATATGAGCCTAGCACTTAATAAACTTTCAATAATAGTAGCTGTTATGTTCCTTGCTCTCTGTATCTGGTGAATTCACATTGAGTCAGGGATGAACAGGCTGAATGCTCAGAATGTGAAGAATTCCCTGTTAAGCTACTGCACCAGCATATTGTGTGATTTCCATGGTGCCTCCATTTCTCTGCTATAAAATGGAGTGAAACAGATGGGTCATGGGTTAATGAGTATATAAAGCACTGTAGAATCCTTAGATAAAAGCATTGTTATCACGTGACAGGCAATTGGGTGTTATTACAGGGCAGGTTTTATATTTTAAATGTATTTTAAATGTTTTTTTTCAGTCAACACGTGGGGTGAAGTAAACAATGTTTTTAGGACAGAAACTCATAAACAGTGGTATAATGACCTGTTGGCTTGTACTCACCTGCTATAGTCAACTCACAGCACAGAGGTTGAAAGATTTTTAAAAATCCTAATTTCTCTAGGGCTTACACTTTCTGGAACCTCGTTCTGATAAACGAGGCCCTGACAAGCCTATTTCTGTGACTCGGACGAGCTCAAGCATTTGTGAGTCATAGAACATCTAGTTATTCATTTTTAAAAAAAAATTCAGCATCGAGACAGAATCAGCATCTTTTCTCAGCTGGGTAGTTTTTAGAGTATTTCAAAATTCCATAATACTTCCAAGGATACCAAAGTCAAAGTTCTCTAATCTATGAATTACCTCCTTTCTGTCGTTAAAGAGAATATAATAAAAATGGCCTTAATTGCGTCCAATGCATAATAGACATTGCCAGAGG
This sequence comes from Mormoops blainvillei, assembly GCA_004026545.1. Lineage (NCBI taxonomy): Eukaryota > Metazoa > Chordata > Mammalia > Chiroptera > Mormoopidae > Mormoops > Mormoops blainvillei. The sequence goes on from PVJD01009836.1 coordinate 48,318, forward strand.
TAGCATGTTGTAGAGTTGGACCTGATTTTAGTTCTGTTTCTGATGCTTATTGGCTCTGTGACTTTGACAAATTACTGACCCTTGTTATTACTTTTTTGGTAAAACAATGTAATAAATAACTTAAAAGCTACTACATGAGAAATATCTAACCCAATGCCTAGCACATAATAAATAGTTCCTTTCCTATGACCCCATAGTGAAAGATTCTATAGCCTTGGTGTGACTCTAGAGTTCTCAGATTTTCAGGTCATTCTCTTGAGGGTTAAACTGAGTTCACAGAATATAACAAATTTTGCTTACTGCTCCCCCAAGCCTCCTAGCACAATTAGCAGGAACCACTGGACTTATTTCCTCCCTCAGATTCCCCAGCTAGGAATTCTAGGCAGTGATGAAATCAACGGAACTGCAAACAGGACCCAGAGAACCTGCTCTCTCTAAACTGGCTATTGATCCCACTTCTGGGAATGTATCTGAAGGAACCCAAAACACTAATTCAAAAGAACGTAAGCACCCCTATGTTCACTGCAGCATTGTTTACAATCACCAAGATATGGAAGCAGCCCAAGTGTCCATCTGTAGATGAGTGGATAAAACAACCATGGGGCATTTACACAATGGAATACCACTCGGCCATAAAAAAGAAAATTTCTTTGCAACAGTATGGATGGGCCTGGAGAACATTCTGCTAAGTAAGATAAATCAGTCAGAGAAAGACAAGCACCATATGATTTCACTCATATGTGGAATCGAATGAACAAACTGAACTAACAAGGAAAATGAGGACAGACTCATAGATGGAGAACAGATGACAGCTAATGAGAGGGAGGTCAGGGGTGGAGGAATTAAGCAAAAAGGAAAAAGGACCCATGGACACAGACAACAATATGGTGATTGCTGGGGGGAGGGGGGCATACGGGGACTAAATGATAATGGAAGACAAATACAATAAAAGTTAAATTAAAAAAAAAACAACAACTAACAAGTCTGCTCTCAAGTTCTCAGGCCAAAGCCTGAGGCAAGGAAACCGTAGCCTTCTGGTGCTCTCTGGAGGCGGCCGGATCCTCTGTGTGCAAGGGACTCCAGTCTCTAAAAGGGTGTAAAAGGAAAGTTAGAGCCTCGCTCTTCCATGTGTTAAAGAACAAAATCTGTATACCTCAAGTTTTCACCATCAGGCACTAACATCCATTTTGATTTTCTGATGTAGAGCGGGGGGTTGTCTTTCTTTCTATGCTCTTTAATTTCTGTGCCTGAAGATGACTCTTGTAGAAGAAGGAATAACAAACATTGAAAGAAGTCATAAAAACCAACATATCAGAGGAATACAAACCAAAACTACAATGACACACCACTCACACTGTTAGGATGGCTAGTATCCAAAAAACAAGTAACAAGTGTTGACAAGGATGTAGAGAAATTGGAGACCCCGTGCATGGCTGGCAAGAATATAAAATGGTACGGCCACCACAGAAAATATTTTGGCTCTTCCTCAAAAAATGAAAGTTCCAACAATTCCACTCCTGGGTATATACCCCAAAGAACTGAAAGCAAGGACTTGAACATATATGTGTACAGCCATGTTTATTGCAGCATTACATGCAGTAGCCAAAAGGTAGAAACACCCATGTCCCCCAGTGACTGGACAGGTAAACAAAATGACATATACATATATATGTGTATACACACGCACACACACAATAGAATATTATTCAGCTTTAAAAATGAAGGCAATTCTGAAACATGCTATAACATGGGTCCATCTTGAGACACTATGCTAAGTGAAATAAGCCAGTCACAAACGAAAAGTGCTGTATGGTTCCATTCCCATGAGATACTTAGAGTAGTCAAATTCATAGAGACAGAAAGTAGAATGGTGGTTGGGGGAGGCTGGAGGGGTGGAAATTGGGGAGTTACTGTATAATGGGTAGAGAGTTTTTAGTTTTGCAAGATAAAAATGTTGGAGATGGATGATGTTGATGGCTGGACAATAATACGAATGTACTTAATGTCACTGATCTATGCACTTAAAAATGGTAAAAATGGGAAATTTTGTCATGTATTTTACCATAATTTCTAAAACTTTGTTGGAAATAGATTTTTTAAAGAAACATATCAAAAAGAACTAGATATTCTTTCTGTAAGAGTACTTTTTAAACAAAAGAATAGATTTTAAACTCTAGGAGAAACAAATATTCTGTCCTTTGGGTGAATGTGTGGGCATATACAGAATGTGACAATATATACTCTCTCCTTTTTTCTTTTTCATGTTTAACAAGAAGGTTGGGACCAGTCCCTCAGCTAAAGTGTAGGTAGGCAGTGATCATCCTTAGCAGCTGCCTTCACATCCAAAGATTTACTCTTTCTTTTTCCATTCAAACAAGCTCTCTGGAATGATATGAAACCAACCTACACCAGGGTGAAATAACTCATCACAGCTTACAGTGACACTCTCCTCCTGGGAAGAGGTATATTTTGGCTAGCCTTGCAGCCCTTAGCTAAAGTAATGACATACTTACACTGAAATTGGAAACACCAGCCAGAGGAGAGGAAAGAAGCCTGGGGTTTTATTTCATAAGGTGCTTGAAATCATACTATGTCCACTATTCAGTTATGGGCAGTCAAGCCTTGAGTCATGGAAAATTTATGTTAATGCCACATCAATTGTATTCCCTTAGTAAATTGAGGTTAAAAACAATGTGATTTACATGTTTTTCCAAAGTAGATCACATTAAGCTCATTCACCTATTACATGCCAAGTATGTACCCCAAAGTTTACTAGGCAATGAACATAGAAAAATGATGAGACACAGTCACTTGTCCAAAAGGAACGAGAGAATTAGTCAAACGTAAGATTGCAAATAACTCTATATGTGACTGACCTCTTTTTCCTTCCCCTCAGGGTTGACTTGGATGACCCTCAAAATATTATTGTACATGCTTTTATTTTTCTACCATTTATTGAATTATATTTTAATTATACGTGTTCTTGTCTGTCCCACTGTACTGCGGTTATAAGATGCATCAAAGACATAATATATTTGCCTGTAAAAAAGACCCTTCATGTTTTCTGGCAAGCAGTGCTGTCTCATTATCTCTTGTGAAACAAATCAGCTTAAATTTTAATGGCTTAAAACAACAATTTTTCTCATGATCCTGCGAGTCAAGAATTCGGCATGGCTCAGCCGGTTTGTCCTGCTTCACGTTATGTCAGTCACAGTTACTACTATACCTGTGTTTATACCTGACTACTATACCTGTAAGCGGGGCTAGGATTTGAAACATTCAAAGATGCCCACTTGTAATCCAGAGCTTCTCTTCCTGTGGTCACTAATCATTCATTAGTCCAGCCTAAACTTCCCCATAGCACAGAGGCTGGGCCCCAGGAGAATAAAAGCAGAAGCTGCCAGAACCCTTAAGACCTTGGCTCATAAGTCCCAAAACATCATTCCCACCACATCCTTTTGGGACGATTCAAGGGGAGAGAAAATAGACTCAGCTTCTCGATGTGAGGGGTAGCATGAGCAAAAGAACGGGAGGGGTTATTGGCTGCTATATTTAAAGGCTATGCCTCCCAGTATTTTCATACACCCTCCTAATTACCACAAAAATATAGACTAAGACATAATAAACACATTTTTAAATAAAGATCTGAGCTCCCAACAAAGTATTGAAAACCCCAGAGGTGAAAAACGAAGAAGAAATTGAAAACGAGAGTGACGATTCAGCGGCCGCTTTGGGGGAGAGGAACACTCAGTCCCGGCAACACGGAGCTTGGCTCTCGCCGCCACGTGGGCAGAGGAGTTGCGTCCAGGCAGGGCGCTGCCAGTGAGATCCCTCAGGGAGCCCTGATGCTCGCAGGGCTCCGCCCTCAGAGGACAGACTGGAAACATCAGTCCAGGAGGATGATACAGCAGGTCTCTTCCTAGGCTCTGCAAGGAATACAATCTCTCCAGAGAATATTTAACTTCAGACCAGCCCTAACGTGAGTGTGGGGTGAAATACATACTATCTGTGATGTTGAGAGGCCCCAGGACAGGAAACTAAAATGAAGTAGGCCCCACCCTATGGCATCCTGGGAAATTAGCATAAAACTTTAAAAACCTCTTCGGAAGGAAAAGTAAATAAACCAAGCTATATAGAATTCCCCTAGATAAAGTTTACTGATGATCAGCTCAAGATCCAAATTTGTCCATAGGGAAACAACTGACTGTCAGTGCGATTCAGCAGACAAAACAAATGTGAGGATAGGTAGAGACTTAAAACTAACACATTTTAAAATGGTAGATTTTAGAATAAAGAGCAAAAGGACTCAAAATGTGAGAAAACTCAATAGATAGCTTAAACAACAAATTAGACAATTGAATAAAATTTAGTCATTTTTAAATTTTTGATCTACAAGCTTTTTATTTCACTGTGTATAAATATTACCTCAAAAATATGTTTTAAACAAATATGAAAGTCTGGCTAATGATACACACCCTGAAGTACAGACAAGGACAGTCACTAGGACTGTTTCCTACTATCCTCTTTCACTCCTCCATCCCTTTTGAGGTTAGTCATGGATATGTGACTTGCTTTGACCAACAAAATATGTAAAAAAAAAAAAAGTGACAGATGTCATTGCCGGGTGGAATTTTTAGAGCCTGTACACAGCTGTCCTGCCCCATTATCAGGGAAGAGGACGTTGAGCTGGAGCCTCCAGCAGCCTTCATCTCTGAATGACGGCCATAAGCAGGACCGTCCTCCAATTTCCATTAAACATGGTTGTGGCCAAAAAATAAATCCTTGTTGTATTAAGTCCACATGGAAATTACTTCATCATAACCTTGCCTACCTCAGCTGACACACGAGCCTTCACTGATGTACTGCAGAAAAAAAGAAACAGAGTCCAAAGCAAGGAATTAGATGCAAGAAGGAGTAGGATTTCGCGGAGAGAGGGGAGTAGATCAAGCGAGCTAATTCTATAGAATGTTGGATTATAAGGACCTCCTAAATCCAAATGTTTCCTCACAGCCTCCAAAAAGCAACCAGGAAAGGAAATAAAATCACCTATAACCCATGCCTTCAGCATAATTATGAGTCAAAGAATATTAAAAGCATTAATAGATGTGTAATTAGGAAATAAACATCCAAAACTATCTAAGTCAGCTCCAGAGCCCATGTCACAATACAGGCAAAGACTGCAGAGGAAAGGAGCCCAGAGCAGTCAGAGCACAGGTAATATCTACCCCAGAAAAGCCTTTTCCTTAACGAGGACATACAAAAAACTGGTGCGGACCCTGATGAATCACATCACTGGCCCCCAGGCAATGAAAACAAAAAGTCGAACATGCACTGGAAGGGATGTTCATTATCCACCTCCTAAAGTAACCAGGGAACTTCACCTTTGAAAGGTTTTGCACCCAAAAAAAAGTTTTGTAAAAAATTCCTTACCTCCAGGTGATCAAGCTTTGATAAAATAATTATCAATTTACAAAAGAAGACAGAAAAAAATGTTAAAATATATCATGAAGATGCAATTAGCAAAATCCAAACTATAAGAAACTATTTTATTAGTTTAGTTTCCAATTACAGTTGACATACAATATTATATTAGCTTCAGGTATACAATATCATGATTAGATATTTACATATCTCACAAAGTGGTCGCCCTAGTAAGTCTAGTATCTATCTGGAACCATACGGAGTTACTACAATATTGATTGACTGTATTCCCTAAGGTGTCTTACTATCCCTGTGACTATTTTATAACTGGCAATTGGTACTTCTTAACCCCTTTCACCTTTTTCACCCATCCTTTAAATCCCCCTTCCACCTGGCAACCATCAGTTTGTTCTCTGTATATATGAGTTTGATTTAATTTTTTTGTTCGTTCATTTTGTTTCTCAGATTCCACATATAAGTGAAATCTTAAATGATATTTTTTGAGGAAACTCCATACTGCTTTCCACAGTGGCTTCACCAAACGTAGAATCCCACCAACAGTGCACAAGGGTTCCCTTTTCTCCGCATCCTCATCAGCACTTGTTGTTTGTGGATTTATTGATGATAGTCTTCCTGACAGGCATGAAGTGATATCTCATTGTGGTTTTAATTTGCACTGTCTGGGTGATTAGTGACATTGAGCATCTTTTCACATGTCTGTTGGACCTTTGTATGTCCTCTTTGGAGAAGTGTCTATTCAGATCCTCTGTGCATGTTTTATTTGGATTATTTGGTTGTTTTTTGTTTTGTTTTTGCTATTAAGTTGTGAGTTCCTTATATAGTTTGGATATTAACACCTTAGTTGATGTGCTATCAGCAAATACATTCTCCCATTTAGTAGGTTTTCTTTTCATTTTGTTGAGGATTTCTTTTGCTGTGTGAAAACTATTTAGTTTGATAAAATCCCATTTGTTTATTTTTTTTCTTTCGGTTCCCTTGCTAGGGAGACATACCCCCAAAAAAATATTGCTAAGAGTTATGTCAAAGAGTTTACTGCCTATGTTTCCTTCCAGGCGTTTTATGATTTCAGGTCTTACATTTAAGTCTTTAATCCATTTTGAGTTTATTCTTGCATATGGTGTGAGAAAGTGATCCAGCTTCTTTTATTTTAATGTATCTGTCCAGTTTTCCCAATGCCATTTATCGAAGAGATTGTCTTTTACCCCATTCTATATTCTTGTCTCCATCGCCATAGACTAATGACCAACTAGGTGCGGAATTCTTCCTGGGCTGTCTGTTATATGCCATCCATCTATGTGTCTGTTTTTATGCCAGCATTATGCTGTGTTGATTGCTATAGCTTTGTAGTGCAGTTTTATATCAGATAGTATGGTACCTCCAACTTTGTTCTTTCTTACTATTGCTCTGGCTCTTCAGGGTCTTTTGTGGTTACATATAGATTTTAGGGTTATTTGTTTGACTTCTGTGAAAAACGCCATTGGTACTTTGATAGGAATGGTACTGAACCTGTCGATCGCTTTGGGTAGCTTGAACAGTGTCAATGATGTTAATTCTTCTTATCTGTAAGAACTGTATGTGCTTTCATTTACTGTACCTTCTTCTTTAATGTCTTTCTTTGATGTCTTAAAAGTTTTCCAAGAACAGGTCTTTTACCTCCTGCATTAAATTTAATCATTGGTATTTTACTCTTTTTGATGTAATCGTAAATGGGATTTTCTCTTTTTAAAGCTTAAGTTTATCTAGTTGTAATTATTTACACCTTGGTTATATATTATATTATATTATATTATATTATATTATATTATATTATCATCTCCAATATAACATGCCCTCAACTATCTACTAGATACACGTTTTACAAAGCAGTCTTCTTTCAAAGGGGTCCCAAGGCTCATTGGCCACTGTAGCCAAGTTGCACAGTCCTCACCTCTCCGGGGCACGGGTGGCTCCACGGCGGCCGGCTCCTGTGGACAGCTGGTACTCAGCAGGGGTGGGCCAGCAGGAGCCTCTCGGGTGTGGGCCTGGGGTGGGTGTCAGAGCCCAGGCTGGGCTGAGCAGCCCGTCCTGGCCAAGCCACCCGTGGGGAATGAGTGTCAGGGATAATAGGTGCATCGCAATGTCTGAGCTCCTCTGGAGCCCCCGAATTTGGCTCGTCAGGCTCCATGGATCAGACTTTGACTCTGGAAATGACCCTCCTTACCTTGCACTAGCCTTCCAACGACGCCACTCAACCAGCTCCTTGCATCTTAGTAAAAGATTGAGGTCACCTCACCCTCTCCAAATCCGCCAGTCCCAGAGGCAGAATATTCTCCAAAGGAAAAAGGAGAGAAAGGCGTTGGTGCACAGAACTTTGCATAACTATGTATTCTCTCCTTCCCAGCTGACTAAAAACAGGCGAGAGTGGCCCCAGAACCCGGTCCGATCCGCATACCGCATGCCAGCCACGACTTCCTCCACGCTCAGGGATTTGCTTAATTTCTCTTTCTGATAGCTTATTATTGGTGTTTAAAAATGCAACTGATTTCTGAACATCGATTTTGTATTCTGCTAACTTTACTGAATTCATTTATTCTAATACTTTCTGGTGGAAACCTTAGGGTTCTCTTAAACTGCAAGAAACTTTATATAAAATAACCAGATTTCTTCACCATGACATATAAATTGTAGCAAAAAATGTGAACATGGGAAACCTATGGCTTAAAGAAAAAATAGAAGACAAAAGAACTAATCATTCTTTGTAGAACGTTATAAGGGTCCTCCATTGGCCCTAGTCTTGGAGTTACTCCCTTGAACAGAGATCCCTGTCCTACTGGTTCCAAGTCTGATATGGGTGGTCAGACTTGATGAATGGATGGACTGATGAAAACACACACACCCACCATCAATGACATGATACAATTGTGAATTTTAATATTGTTAAGATATTTGAGCATATTAACAAATGAAAAATGTTCTAGGTGGATTAAGTCTTTATCTAAATGTAAAAATCAAAAGTTTTACATTTTTTAATAGAAAATACAGGAGAATTTTCTAATCATCATGGAATAAGAAAAGATTTCTTAAACAAGATGCAGAAACAAAAACATCAAGAATCATAGAGAAAATTGATAAATTTTTCTACATTACATCTACATTTTAAAAGACACTATAAATGAAATGAAAAGAAAATCAGAGAGAAGGTGTTTGCAATGCATAAACCCAACAAAAGATTATACAGAATTTATAAGTTTCTACTAGTAATAAACAGATAATTTAACAACAACAACAAAAAATGGCCAAACAATACAAACAGGCAATTCAGAGAAAATAACACTCGAATGGCCAATAAGCATGAGAAAATTTTGTATATATTTCTTGTCAGGGAAAATAATGAAAACAACAATAATATACCATTAGGTTTCCAACACTTTGGCAAAAAGAAATGTAAATACTGAAAATTCTAAGTATAAACAGAGCTGTTGAACAAAGAAGTAAAAACTGCTAGAGAAAAATGTGTATCAATGCAACCACTTTGGAAAGCAATTGGCAATATGTAGTGAAAACATGCCCCAACAATTCCATTTTTAGACCTATAGAGAAACTCTTAAATTTGCACTAAGAATTGTAGGTTAGAAAATTGTCACAACATCTGTAATAGTGAAATATGACCAAAATAATATGGATAACCAAGCTTTGGTATATCAAATAATAAAATACTAAATAACAAAAAATAAAGTTAGAATATTAAATTACTGAAATGACAAGCTTTGACATGATTAAACTCCAAAAATACAATATTCGTGAAATAAAATTGCAAAAGAATACTCACAGTGTGATACCTTTTATGTGAAATTTTTAAAATTCATAATAATATATGTGTTTCAGATAAAATCTATGTGCAGTAAATATATAAAAATCAAAACAGGAAGGATAAACACCAAATGCAGCTTTCCGTGGGAGAAAGGAGAGGGGAAATGGACAGGAGAAAGTATATAAGTGACTCTCACTATATTTGTAATGTTTTATTTAAAAAAACATGAAGCAAATTTGGCAAATTAAAATTTAACGAAGCTGAGTGGTGTGTGCATAAGCTTTAGCATAAACTGTTCTACATTTCTTCAACGCTTGAAATCTTTCATAAGGTTTATATTTTTCAAGATATAAATGTCAGTCTACTGGAGGGTATTTGGGAAGGAATGAGTCTGCAGACAAAGGGACGAGTACAGGAGAGAGCTAATGAAGAACTGAATTTTGCTGGAGCAGAAAAGAGAGCGAGAGGGGGCCTGGTTTCCAGACATGGTCAAAGGCTGGTCTCAATATACTTGCTGGCCAATTGAAGGGGAGTGATATGATGACAGCGAGGGGACTGGGATGGTGTAGATACCCACCCAATGAAAATTCCTGAAGAAGAAACTGAAAACCAGTTGGGAAATAATGCAATGAATTCAGAGTTGGATAGTTTAAGTTCAAGGTGCCAGTGAAACATTCCAGTAGAGAGTCATGTGGGTGGTTGAAATTGTAATTTTGGAATCCCAGAAAAGGTCCCTGAGCTAGAGATGCAGAATTAGAAGTGATCATAAAAGTGGTCAATGTAGCCATGGAAGTCCCAGACCTTTGGTGAGATTTGTGTGATATTCCTGTGAAGTTTAGTGTTTTCTCATTGACAGACAGTTCCTGGTGTGCGAGGGACATTTACCATGCAGAGGTATGTGTCTCAAAATGTGATATTCTGGGCTATCTACATGATCTTTTCTGTGTCTCAGACCTTTTCCTGGTCTGGGAGAAGACAAGACATCCCTACGTGAGGCACCCCCCAAATCTCAGACAGAGTCTGCCCTGTTGGCTCTCTACGTCTGTGCTCACCCTCCGCAGACCAAAGCAAAGGGGCAGCTCTAAAAGCAGCTCAGCTTTTAGGAGCGCAGATACCAAGCAAGCCGGGCAGAATCTGGGAGCACTAGATAAGGAAAGGGCAGTGTCAGGGCCTGGATTCGTAGCTTCCAGGCCAGCTTCATGGGTATGTACCAAGTGCAGATGCACAAAGCCCCCCTTATAGAAGCGCCCTGACCTTGGTGAAAAGCTCTGCTGTTGATTTCCTAATAATTGTATCTTTGAACTTGTGTTTTGTAAGGGAAGTTCAGTGAGACAATGGAGCAGAGATACACCTGAGTGCGCCCACAGTAGTACGTTGCCAGCTATTTACATACAGCATCAGTCATTGTCAGATGGCTTCCATAACAAATCTAACTTGTACTGGCTCTGGGTCT